>WURS02281305.1:0-18843 GCA_011762765.2 Rhinocypha anisoptera
GATGGAAACCCGAGAAATCTCCCTCCAATCTATTCGCCGGGAAAACCTGAGATCTTTCACCAATCACTTACTTTCCAACAATCAATTATCTAAAATTCCACTCCACATTAACAACAATGAAATAATTGGCCAGCACAACATCACGACAATAGACCAGACGTTACAGTCTTGTAGTATTTTGCAACAAAACGTCATTGTTCTTATAATAAAATGATAAATATATGCTTGTACGGCTGGTCAGAGTAGCAATATACGCCGATAGGTTCTTTGCGCTACCTTTACTCTTGCTTTTGTTACACCACCTTCAAGAGTCTCGTCAAATGAAGTAGAAATAAACTAGCAAGAAAAAAAAATTTCCCGGGTTAAATATAAAGCATCAATACTTCTACTCATTACCTTGCAAACTTGCATTACTCTGCAAACTTGCATTACGTTCCACACGCCGCAAGGGCGTGTGGAAAGGGGTGAGCCACCACCAAACATTCACATTCACTCCCAAATGCAAATGATAGGAGACATATATTTTACACTCAGATTGAAGCCACTCGCATGCAAAACAAAATTGCAGAACATCACCCACAGCATCATGCGGGACAATGTTAGACTGCTTACTACAAACATGCATGAAAACAACTACAAATGTCGTCGCAATATGAAAGGTCGAAACAGGAGCTCTTCCCCTTCTAAAATATCAACGTACTTTCAGGCATGACTAACTCCTTCATACCATTATTTCATTACCGTATCCCTCAATCGATAGATTTAAAGGTGATTATATATATATATTATCTAAGTTATACTTTCAGGATTCCCAAATCTATAATTATCCATGATCGTACTTTTGTGTCATGTACATTGCCTACCTCTAAAGTTTCTCTCACTCTGGGGTTTCTTATATTACAGTTTTCGACAGTTACCCGATTATTCCAGAATAAATCGTACGCCGCACTCACTCGCAGTGAATTTTTCATCGACATCCCCGAACCTAAACGCCGGAAAATTCCCGATTTAAGCCGGGGAGTTGCCCCTGTTTCAGTTCCGGTCGTGAGTATAATTTTTATGTATATTATTCATTCCATCCGCCATATGCGTTAACTGGCCACCAATATCTGACCATCCGCAGGTATTAGCTGACTGATTAATCAGTCGCGTCTGTTTCCACGCAGTGCACGGAAAAGCTGAATAATCCAACATCCCCAATCCGATAGACTTCCCCGGCGGGAGTTCAGTTGTTCCACCACCACCATGCGAAACTACAGAGTTGGTTCTTTTACACCCAGTGTGAAGGACTCCCGTTCTGCCTGAAATAGTTTCATAGGTATGCTACAGTATATTTCGGAGGAAATATATAATTTCTATCCATTTAATAAAAAGGATTCATCAATCATGTAAATAATTTTTTTATTCAATTTAGAGTCTTTCAATGAACTTCTCTTTTCAGGTTCGAACGGATGGACGCGGCTGCAGAGTGGCCGGATGAGAGGAAACGAAGTCATTGGCGAGGGAGTACCACCGGCGAAGGAAGGTTGTACGTCGCGCGCAGCTGCAGGTGTCCAGACGAGGCCTTCGATGAAAATCACGTGGTGCAGCCGTTAAAAAAACTGTCCACACTACGATACTACTATTACCGTAGACGTATAATGGAAACGAATTCTTTATTGATCCTTTCGTTTCCATAACAGAATTCCATACGCTCCAACATTGGACCAATTATTTTTCCTTATCAATTTAAAAAGAAAAAAGACAGGTCATCAAGGGTATTTGGCTTAATTTTGATGAAGTTTCTGGTAATTGAAAATAAATAACATTCCGAGCAATATTTTACTATGTAAACCCAATATACCAAGGTTTCTACATCTTCTTCAAAACACGTTACAAGGCCGCTGCTGTGTCTCGTTTATCTCTCAGTAGACAATATGGTCTCGACGATGAGTTGTGAACGACAGAGTCAGATTTCGCGGCTTCCAAATATGGTTTCTTTGCTTTATATGTCCTTCCGCATAGACGTGGCGACGTTATAACAACTGTGCCAGATGCCTATAGATCAGTAGGTGAAGCATCCAGATATTTCTACGTGTGAGAAAATCGAAAAAAGAGAAATCCATTTATTAAAGGGAGGGTCGCTAGTTCGAGTAAACACTCTATCAAAAACGATTCGTACACTGAGATTTCTACCGTTTTTCTCCTTCGAAAACATAATCTGATGAGATTATTCGTATATAAAGTCGCAACTGAAAGGTGTGCTGCGAGTCGAGCACAAATACTCGAGGTAAAGAATTCGCAGCAGAGAATGTGATCTCTGATTCATCCGGTCGTAGCAATAGCTGAGCGAAGGTTGAAGTACAGGTTAAATCTTTTAGGCGGATTTCAGGAGGATCATTTCAACGATGAGATAAGAAATATATTACAGGCACCGACATACTACGGTAGATTAGAACACGTACATAAAATCAGAGAGTTAGGATGTCGAACAGATAGATATAAAATGTAATTTTTTCCTCGCACAATTAGAGATCATAATAGATGTAGTTCAATGTCCGGAGTTAGTAATCAGGATAGTTAGTGTATATATGTATATTTTCTTGGTTGTATTTATAATGTAGTTCCTCGTCTTGACCTTGCACTTTGTGAGAACATTTTTTAGTTGTGCTGCATGCTTGTGAGCCGTGTGACATTGTGCAGCATGTTTTGTAGTTCTCGTATTAGGTTTTGCATGATAGTTTCTTCATTTTGTGCGTAATGCATTACTTGTGTCATGTGCATGGGGAGTGCATGTTAATGTATGGTGGTGGCTCACCTCCTGCCACACGCCCTTGTGGCGGCTTGCAGGGTATTATGTAGATGTAAAAAAATCTTTTCTGTGGATACGCAAAGTGTGTTTATATTTTCTTTATTATGGAATTCCACAGTCTTGGACACTGCTGTAAGCGTTGGAACGTTTGCCGGGTCAATCGTTCCGTAGAACCTCGATCACGGCATTCTTGCCACCGCTGCTTTGATTCCTCCCGCCCTCGAGCAAGCTCTCCCCTCGGCGTCCGTAGGTGTGTGTCGTGACTCAAACGCACCCCCATCCCCCGTCCGAGGTCGGGCCGGGACCCGGTGACGGAGGTGGGCGACGCGGAGACAGGACGGACGCTCACCGTCCACACCCACGCCCGTCTTACGCTATTCATTCCCGCCAACCCACACTCGCCAAAATTAACCCGCTCTGCCCGATTCGATCCCCGTTCCACAGCAACTATACGCTCCTCTCCACCCCCCCCCCCCTCTCCGCTCCGTTATCCCTCCCGGTTGGGCCATTGGAACTCAGGAAACCACGACTCCAGGATCCGGAAGAGAGCGATAGCGGGCACCGGAGGCGTGTTGGCGGGGGCTTGCTTATTCGCTATCTCTCCTTCTCCCTCCCTCTCTACTCCTGCTACTCTTTTTCTCTCTCTTCCTCCACCTCCATCCCATCTACATCACTAACTCTCACTTCCTTTCTCTCTCTTCCTGTCATTCTTTTCCTATTTCGCCCTCCCTTTTCCTGTCTTCTCCCTCCCCCTCTCTATCTCCCTCTTTTACTGTATGTCCTCCTAATCTCTCACTCTTTCTCTCTTCCTTTACCTCATCCCTATCTCTCCCTCTAACTCTTCCTCTCCCTGTCAAACCCTATTTCTCTCTCTCTCCCTCTCTTTACCGGTATGTCCTTCTCCTTCTCTATTCCAATCTCTCTCCTACTCTATCACTCTTTCTCTCCTCCTATCCCTCCTCCCTATCTCTCCAACTCACTTTCCCTCTCTCTGTCACACACTATTTCTCTCTCTCCCTCTCTCTTTACCGGTATTTCCTTCTCCTCTATTCCTATCTCTCTCCTACTCTCACTCTTTCTCTCCCTCCTACCTATCTCTCCCTCTAACTTTTCCCTTCTCTCTTCACACTATTTCTCTCTCTCTCCCTTTCTCTCTTTACCCGTATTTCCTTCTCATTCTCTATTACTATCTCTCTCCTACTCTCTTACTCATTCTCTATTCCTCTACCTCCTCCCTATCTCTCCTTCAACTCTTCCTCGCTCTCAAACGCACACTTTCTCTCTCTCTCTCTCTCTCTCTCTCTGAAATCACACCATTCCAATCAGAGAGGCGAGGAATCGTTACTGGACTCACTATAAAACTTTTTTCTCACGGTAACTTTAAGCAAGTTCGTCTCATGTTTGATAGAAACTAAAAATTTCTATTCGATTTAACTGCTGTGAGTTTTAGTGATAATTTAGTGTTTTATCTTCCATGCTGATTTCCTGGGTACAGAAATAAGAGATAAGTTTATGAACTCCTGTTACATATTCATTAGGAAAATTATATTTTTGTTTCCTTCTGATGAATATTCCATACCCCGTAAACTTTGTGTGTAATTTTAAGTATGGTGAACTTTTCTTTCATAAAATTATAACATATTTTTTTCTTTCTTCCTCTCGATTGATATGCTTGTTTGTTTTGTCCTGTGTCCAAGGGATTTAGCGACGAACGCACTTGTTTTTAATAATATTCCCTTTATTAAAAAATACATTTTCGGTGTTGCTCAAATAAGGACATAGAAAGTTTTCCAAGCAGCAGTTTCCATTTTTCGCTGGAACATGTTCTTCTTAAAAATTGGTTTTCACAAGAGGGTAATATTTTTTATGGATGTGGGCACATCTGCTGATTTCACGTTCACATCTTACTACAGCATTATTAAAAGCAAGTTATCTAAATATCTCCCTTGAACCGTTTTCGTTGCTAATTATCGGGAAATGTCTTTAGTTGTTAAATTTAATCAGAGAAATTATATACCAGGAATTGAGCGGAATACGTTATAAACTAAGGATAATGAGTAAAGGTACAACTTTCATTTACAAATTGTAAAGTGGTTATTCCTTAAGACGGACTCAACTGACATGCAATACTTCCATCGATTACCTTTATCCTAAAATTATAAATTTTTAGAATGGCAGTTTGTATATGAAACGATTGGTTGCCTTATTTAAGAGAGCATGAATTTCATAATGAATTAGATGGGTACAATGATTTTTTTACTAATTGTACTTTTAGACAGAATAGGAACCTTTTTATTCTATTTTTGAATTATTGCATGAATAAAACTGGCAGGGTCATCGCATGAATCTCAGTCTTTCTTAGTGGTTGTGCTAAGGCACGGATTCCAGATGGTACGTATTTTGCGATCGCAACCAGCCATGGTTTGAGTCGTGAATTGCTTTTTCCGATTATGAAACACAACAAACAATGAGCAGACGTGGTCTGACATAGTTCAACTGATAAGGAATACGTCGTCGAACTCATTAAATTATCTAATACATCTACATACTACAAGATGACAGCCACCGGATCATATGAGCGGGTTTTTTTATGCCGGTCTTTCCTGGTCACGAATGCAAAACCATATGGGAGCATCAATTCCGATTTTAGGGAGTTACCCTCGAATTTTATATGTTCCACCGTTCAAGCGTTTCAACGGCGCACGCATTTCAACTAGCAAGGTTCGCACGCTAATTGAAAATCGAATATTTAGAAAAAGTGTCACGCCGCATCTATCCTTTTACACTCAATCCTAGCCCCTAAGTGACAACGCGTGAGAGTTTCCCGTTGACACGCTCTCCATCCACCCACTCCCTCCAGTGACGTGATCCACCGGGGAGGAGGCGCCGCCGTCTTGGGAGCGTCGGGACCGTCAAACGGCGGCGTGAACCGGCCAAGGACGGCGCAAGGTCGCGCCGAGAGACGGGACGCAGCCCTTCCCCATTAACCGTGCACACCTGTGGCGCCCTAAGCGAATGCAGTCAGAACGCTTACGGATCTTAAAGGGATTGCGGGAGAGCTTTGTGTGCACTTTTCAAGGTACACACACTTTTTCTTTCCAATGAATGATTTTGAGAGAACAGTGGCAGGCAACAAGACGTTTACAGTTCCCGTCTTCACTGGAGTGGAAACACCTCGACAAAAACTATGCACCTACGCTGACATCATTTATAGCGGGCGTAAGGAGCTCTCCCACATCTCATTAATGCGTTCACGAGGCGCAAACGATTAGCGGCGTAAATCCAAAGCAAAGGGCATTTGCTGTCTGAAAACAAATGAAAAGATTATAGAAACTGAAAGCTCCTACAACATAATCGATTTTTTTTTGTAACCAATGATGAGTTATTCACGTTCTTATTCATTAATATTAAACCTCGGTGTCGGCGGGGTAATGTCTTCGTCTGCCAACCTGGAGGTCGCGGGAATCCCGACTAGGTGGATTTTTCTCCACCTAGGTCATGGACGTGTGTTTCGTTTATGAAATCATGCATACCGTATATATTAGGCACCTCCTGACAAGCCTGTGACTCAGGAGGATTAAATAAATGGTTTCAAGCAAAAAAAACGAAGCTATTCTTCATCCAAGTCATCTGCAGCTAGATGATATTTTAAGCTTTCGTTCTCAAATATAGTTCTCAGTAGTACCCATGATTACCTTACCTATTTCCCTTATAAAGTTCACTGTAGAGGCCGTCACTTGTTGGAATTCCATGATAAAGCGATGTTTCTTTTATATAAATATTATATTTTCCACAAAAAAATTGTTTTCCAAAAAAGATTTCTAAAAAAAATGTGGAAAATATAATAGTTATATAAAAAAACATTGATTTATTTCCCTTATGTTTGATATTAAGTTATTATTGGGAACATGACTTGGGAGTAATCTATGTACGCAAATATTCTCTGTTCCGTTTAGAAAAGAAATTAGGGGAACAAAGATAAATAATATTCATCGAAATTCATTACCTAAAACGTAATAAAATATTGGGATCATATTAATCATTAGGATAAATAAATAAATATCAGTATTGAATAGCAGTGAGCTTCTTAGATATTTTTTAACATTTCATTAAGAATCTTGACATTTTATTTGAAATGGCATTATTAAATTTTCAGGCAGACAGTTTAAATTAGTTACTATCCTGCTAAGGTATGAAATATTTTTTATGTTGGTCTCATTTGGTCGGCGATTTACCTTCCAATGTGATATTTTTTCCTACGAAATTTGGTTTTTCCTTGCCACCACTCCATTTAGATAAACCCATGCCCATTCGTCTTTGGCTATCTGGAACTTTCCATATGGTCTGATCTTTTTTCTCCTGATTTGTAGTTCGCCCAGCTTATTGATTTTAATTGCGTTAATTCCATTCTCGCACGAATGAAATCCGTCACGAGCTAGCGAGTTACCTAACTGAACTCTTTCAGCATTTCCGTGTTTTGGATCGCATTCACTCGAAGGAGTTGATTAAAGGACAACTGTTAGAATGGTATTCGAAATATAATTCGCCGATTGGCGCATTGTGAATTTTAAATTAATGACTGCACATAGAGATGTGACTTTGATGTTATATTTCGATGTTTTAGTTAAATAATATAGAAATTTTATCAATATTTGCATACTGTTAATTTTTTTCATTCTAATTGATACTCATTCCGATGGTTCACAAACTGGGTGGTAGTAAGGATCTGAGTGATATCCTGAATAAGGGGTAGGCATTACAAAAATATTTATCTGTGAATTTGAGAACGGGGTAATTTCTAGGGACTACGCGCATATTGACCGATTAATTCCTGCAATACTCAAATCATCGCCTTACACGTGAAAATCTGACGAACGCAGCGTACGCTCATTTAATACTACGTCTTGAGTGTAACTTGCATGCCATTGGAAAGATGTGGAGCAGGTGCTGTTGATTTACCGGCCATTTGTCTTCACGTACCTCGATGATAGCACCTGGACTATCCTACTGGGAAGGACGAGTACATCGTTGGGGGGAGGCTCCCCGTTGACAGCTTACATAGCCATCTTATTTATTTTAGTTTCGCATTTTGTTCTCGCATGCGAATCGAAAGCTGGCCTAAAAATGTTTCCCCGGTGTCAACATTAAATGTAAACAATTATCTATATAGAAGCGATATGCTTCCGTCACACTCATCCCTTCACATTAAAATTTACCTTGCTACTAATAAAATTTTCATAAGCAAAGCACTCTCGCCATATTTCATTTCTCTTATGCATATCAACAGATATTTCACATTCACTACTTGAAATTGAATCACTTCACACATGCTCTTCTTTAGAGAATGTCCCTAAGGGAACCGTTTTGTGTCATTAATTTTATTATATGCATGTCTGTATATAGGTATCATTTTACTTATTTACGATGAAAGCATAGCATCGAGGTACGGTTTTACATACGGGATCCCATTTGTAGATGGTAATCAACAGGCGCAACGAAAAAGGAAACACATCACTTTCAATTCCGCTATTTTCCTTCGGCGTTAATAATATCTAACAACTACGGATCGAGTTCAGCCAGTTTACCAAGTGAATTTCATCCCCAACCCGGTGTTCCTTCGTTTACTTTCTCAAGAAAAACTGAAAAAATTCGTGAATTTTGCTTGATGGATATTTTCCCCGTTGTCTAGTCGTTCTTATTTTGTTTGGCCCAAATATTTTAAAATTTTGCGTATTGGTTACTAGTTTCTCAAATCTTAGTTAAGGTTGACAGTCATTTTCAAAACATTCAGAATTTTACGTTTTAGCAGTAATTCCATGGTAACAGTGACACTTGCAATTTCCATTTAGGATTTCTTTGCCATTTTACGAATCCACGAAATTCTTTTCGGTCGCCTAGTAATAGATCTATTCATATCCTTTTGACCCTGATGATAATCGAAGCTGTCCTATGGTTATTTTTGATGTCATCAAGCCTGTAAAATATTCTTTTTTGTGACGCCGCCAAAGGCGGGAGAGCGGAGTTTGAGAGGTATTTAATTTTTTGTCGGGGTCGACAAAGAGTCAAAATAAATCCGAAGTTGTCGGAGGAGGCTATGTGGGTGTCCCTTATCGCAAGTCCAATCCAGGAGAACGAGGATATAAATCGACGCCGGGGGATAGTTGCAATTAAGGAAAGACTCAGCCTGAGATTCCAGAACATCACATTTCCTACAGGTAGTGATGGGGAAGTTGGAACGCCGAAAGGTCAACCGAAACTTATTTAAGACGTAAAACGTGAGGTTGCAACTGCGTAGAAGAGCGGAATCAGTTAAAGCTTTGCCTTTTGGTCACCTTCCGTCCTCCGGAAGAGGTTCTCTCGTATGAATTAATAAATTTCTCAAAAAGCGGTACAAAATCTTTTAGCCGACCGAGTTAGCGTGGTAAGTAGCATGCTCGCTGGCTATCCTAAAGGTCGCGGGTTCGAATCCCGCCTAGGGCATGGGTGCTAATGTTTGTCCTGTTAGGTTTTTTCTATGACTTGAAGAGGTGAGAGACTGACCATAGCCGTCGAAGCATCTTATAAAATAAAATACTACCACTACAAATGCATTTTATTTGTCCCCAAAAACTCATTCTCTCAGATCCCGAGCCATATTACCTACCGAAAAATGGGGGAGCTCATTCCGGCACCCTTCCTCTGATGAAAGTCCGGGGCGTGAAAAGAATATATGTAAATCCTGATTGACAGGAGATTACGGTAATTTTTCTCTTTTTGAGCCTGACGACCATTTTGTCCACGGAGAAGGGTTTGGATTAATGTAGTCAGCCTCTAAATCAATTTAGCATAATAGTTTTAGTAAGATAATTTAATAACAGTTTAATTCATTGAAGCAATAAATCCGTCCTCGATAATGAAAGGCAAGTAAACTTGATTGAAATCTTCGAAGGGAATAGTAAAAGAATAGTCCATTGTAAATTCAATTATATTGAAGCCGTCAAGTCAGTCAAATAAACAATTTCCAAGTCCCGTAAAGGTGCTTCAGTTTTATCACCTTACCGTAAATCATTCCGAAAAGGAGATGATCAGTGCCAGAGAAACGAAGCAGTTAATATTCTCCGAAGAATTTCATCCCCGATAGTGATTAATGAGATGACCGACTGCTGGATTCATCTGCGCCTTCATGCACCACTGGGCAGCCAAGTTAATCGGGAAAATAATTTATCCCGTATTGAGATGTCGGAGCGACATCACGCGAGGATTAGCTTGAGGCGGAAAATGGTGCACTCTGCGGGACGCCCTGAGGCGACGATAAAGTTCGGTCGTCAAGGCGTAAGTTGCAAGAGCAACTCCGCAGCCCCTGCCTCTACGGCCCCCTCGCCGCAGATCGGGTACAATGGCCGCTCTTTCATGCCACCTTCGTTCACCCACCAGCGAAACCTATTGCTCTCGTTCAACAAATTGAGCTCGGAGGACGAAGCTAAGCTCTTCATTTCGCGGCTGGGACCTTGGCCTGGCCGACAAGTTCCCTCCACCAAATTTTATCCAAGAGTCCGTGGAAAAAAGACAAGGGGAATACATTTATTCGGAAGAGAATTGAGTGGAACTGGTGGCGAAATAATGTTTTGCCGGGTGACGCGGCGGGGGCGAGTGCCCGCGACGAAGTGGCCAGGGTGGTTCGGTCGGCGCACAGTGGTGCAGTGTTTCCAATATTTGATATTTATGGATCTAGAAAAGTTCCTATATAGGGTTATATTTTTATTTACGTAGGATAGACCGATCATAGATGTATTCAAAACGGCCACAAGTAGGTCCATATTGCTTTACCTGCTCCTCTACTAGAGAAGATAAGGAGGCATTGCTCCGATAGCAAGTGCATCATTTGAAGAAGAGCGGGTGCATGATCACATTCATTTCTTTATAAGAAACGAGTGTATCGAACCGATTTTCGTTTAGAAAAAGGATCTTGAAGCTAAAATGAAATACTTTTGAAATATCTATTAATATGTTTCAATGTAATTCGTGAAATTACTCTTTTAGCATACATATTAGTTGAAAAAGAAAGAAAATTTAAGTTAAAAATACACATTCGAACATAAAAAAAGTGTAAATATTATTCGTCACTACGCAGAGACAACTATTTGAGCTCAAAGGGCACACTACCAGAAAATCTCCTTGGAAACCCACCCCGGAATACGCAACAATTTTTTATTGTTAAAAATGCATTGTGAGTACACACGAAGAGTCATATTTACGATATTTGAAAAATAACAAGTCAAATTTATTGTTAATATTAAGCCACAAAACTTAATTATAATTATTTATTTTCCTTAATGTTTAAACTGAATGCTGATAGGCATATTTGCAAAGATATGCCACAAAAACCTATATAGACCAAGTTTAATATCAGTTATAGCAATAGAAATTATTCTATACCAAAATATCAATAAATTGAGATCCCGTCCCACTGTTAGGCGGTGAGGGAATCGGGGAGCCCGTTGAGGGGGGAGGGTGGGGTTATTTGAAATAAATTTCCGATTTGATCCGACAACGAGTAATTAAAACGACGCCCTATATATATATATATAGGGTGAGGATTCCCCTTGTGACAAGGGATTTAAATACTTGAAGGTTTGAGGGCGGGTGCGCTTGAGTGGATGTGGAGAAAAGTATGCTCTGGGATTAGGGGAGTCTCGAGGATAATAAAAATGGAAGCCGAAATCTTTAGAGAGGGGGGGGATGAGGCAGAATCATGGTTGGGTATGGGAGAAGGTCAGGGGTCACGGTGGCGGAAATGGAGGTGAACACTGCGATAGAGGTAAACTGATGGAGTGTTATTATCCGAGAAAATGAACTAAGTGGAAAGTCAGGGGATATTAATGGTGGAATCGGTTGGATTACTGGTGAAGCGGAAAGGGTTGGGGGGGGGAAGGAAGGACCACTCACCTAAGTGATTGAGATTTGGAGATAAAGGAGCCTATCTACGTCTCCCTCCCTTTCGCTCTCTCTCTCACTCCCTCTTCCTTTGGTGACCGGGGAAGGATTCGTGTCGGTTGGGGTGGGTATGTAGGGAGAAATGAAGCGAGAAAATAACGAGGGTTATCGAGAGTTCCGAGGTGGAGTGCAGGGTGAGAAGACAACGCGTAATGTGATGAGGTGAGGGATTGACTATTGGTTAGGAAGGACGACGGTGATTTGTGCCTAGCTGTTGTCCGGATGGATCCGTAGCGTAAGTGTGCACACCTGAGTACGGACATCAAAGTTGAGTTACAGCTAATGCCCCCGTACTTCAGATACGGTTAGGGAGGAAGCTCGTTGCGACCTATAGACACATGAGAAAGAGGACCCCGAGGTCATACGGTCCCGAGGGCCAAGAGCAAGAAGGTGGCATAGGAGGTTCGTTGATTTAAAAAAGAAATTTAATGAGAGAAAACAAATACGTTTACATAATTATTATTCTCATTCACCCACACACATATAGTTTACGTGGAAACTCGTCCATCGGTAATGATCTAACAATCGTTCGAATATAAAATACAAACGATCACTCACTCGCTTAGTTTTGTCAAACCAAGGTGATACATTCAAATCTTATCCACATACCCACCAAAAAAGTATGATAAACAATAAATGCAGAAACACTCCCTTAATTAGTTATATGAAATCGCAGTGTCTTTGGAAGGCTCATTTGTGTACACACTTACGCACATGGTTTGTGAGGAATTTATTACATCTGAGGTGACTCACTAGGTGGGCATAGATGAAATAAAAACAATCGCAGTATGAGTTTCCCTGTGTCAAGGAGACTTGAAGGGGTCACCCTGGCGAACGTTATCGAGAGGGTAATGGTATTTTATTTGATCCGCGGGTGATTCATGAGTAACTATCGAGATAAGAGACTTATGTATGTGTACCCCGAAAAAACTTATGTATATGTGGACATGAGATTAATTATTTTTCCAGACGGAAATGAAAATCACTAGGTGAACTCCACAAATTTTTAATGTGACGACCTAGGTTTAGACACGTTGTGTCATCATCAGGTGATTTTCATTTACGTAATGGATAACTTCCACCATATCACGCCAGCAAATATTACTGCTGTTAATTTTCCAGAATTTTATTTTTCAGGAATTTTCCATGACAGTTATGCCACAAAGAATCAATGATGATCATCATGATATGTTTTTTCCGCCCCATTGTGAGGCTTCCTCATTGGTTTATTTTCCAATCCGCTCTCCTCTCGCCCAATCTCTTCCAATCCGCATACTTTCCTCCTACTTTGATGTAATCCATCATTTGTTTTCTTTTCCTTCCCCACTTTCCTTCCCCCACCCCTTTCCTCCAAGTCCTCAACAAATAAACTCTTCTCAGGGAATGTCTAATCCAGTTCTTTCTTCTCTTTATCTTTTCCGTCAAAGCCTTTTCTTCACCTGTTCTCTTCAACACCTCGTTGCTCACTTTGTCATTCCAGCTCACTCCATTCTTTCTCCACACCCACATCTCCAGGGCCTCCTGAAGTTTGCTAAATTCTTCTTCAGTTCCTTCTTCAACGTCCCAATGAGTAAGCTTCTTTTCCTTTGAAAACCCTATTTGACATTGCCTTCTTCTTATCTCCCTTGAACAAGACTCATCCTTAAAGTAAGATCTGGTGCTTTCCCGGCGAATGATATTTACAGCTTTTTGGGTTTTCCACCGAATCAGGGGCTCCATTTTGGCCAACATTTCGACTCTCGACTCGAGGGTCGACATCAGGGATTATGACGACCCTCTATTCGATAGTCGAAACGTTGGCCAAAATGGAGCCCCTGACCAGGTGGATAACTCGAGAAAACTTCGTAAGACGCATCCTTAGTCATCATACAATATTCTAAAGATTCCTCTTCCAACTTTATCTTAGTCTTCTCTCTTTTTGTTCCCATGACCATACACTGACTAAATCTTGCTAATCTTCATTCCATATTCCATGCACTTGGTGTTTAGGCCTTCTCACATTAATTCTAATTCTTCTTTGGTTTTATCTCAAATTACCATTAAACAGTAAATATTGCCATGAAAATTATTAGTAACATTTACGACTAAGGAAATTTCTACCTAGGTAAAAATTATTTCGGTTTTAGAAAAAAAAATCTATGCACAAGTTATTGCCGTAGTGTGAAAGTACACATGAAGAAATATGCAGTAGAACCTAGATGTCTTCATGTGCTCTGCGAATTACGAATAAAACTCCAAAATTGAGGGAATAGTAGTGCGGCATTAGAGGATTGGGGCTAATATACGCCTTTGTGCCTGCATGTCTAATGTGTGCCTTTCGGCACAATAAATAGCATAGTTGGAATGAGGTTGGGAAACTGGTGGAGTGGGACAATGCATTCTATTATAAACCCTTATTTTTAGGGTGTATGCAAAGACCAGGGGGGTGGGGATAAAAATAAGAGAAAAATTTGGCACATAGTCAGATATTCGGGTGATCGAATTCCGGTTATTCGGTTATTCAATGGCTTACATTCCTGGCTATTTACGTATTTGAACAGTGTGAGGCTGAATGGAGGGTAATAAATCATAAGGAAACAAAAGAAAAATGCTTCACAAGGAATAAAATATAGAAGGTAATCTTTGAAATATTGAAGAGAAAATTAGAGCAGTTAGTGCAATTATGTGGCCAGTCTTTCGAACGAAACTAGAAGCAGTAGATATCGAACGCTTAGAAATGGTACTGGGACCGAAAATTCCTGCACACCGGCTACCCTCACTCCTGGCTCCTTCCTTCCCGTTTCGTTCCTCCCCTACCAACGTCACTTCTGCATAGTTGCCAGCTCTTGACGTTTCGGTTCTCTCTCGGTACCCCACTGTGAGCCGGTGTGCGGAGAGCTGGCGACACTGATTGCCTCTCCTCCAGTGTGCAAGTGAGAGAGTAAAGAAGGGGGGGTAAGCCGGGAGGGCTGTTAGGTAGTCGTAGTTTCACCCACCGTTCACCGAGAAGGACCATCTTCCCAATCGAACCTTAGTACCGGCATTAGAAGAAGAAACTTTAGCGATAGAAGCGTATAGTAAGGGAGAATTCACACTACGGACTTTGGATAAAGAATTATATAAATATAAGTGAAATTTTTTATGTGAAGGGTTGAAAATAAGTATTGAGGATGGTAATAAATCGTGTCCTTTTAAGATTGACAGAGTAGAGGGATGGGGAAGTTAAAGTTGAAGGAAAATAAGATGAACGAAGAGGTTAGGTTTGGTAGGGGATGATATAAAATTATTTGGTGAAATACGAGAGTATAAGTAATTGGAGAATGGGAGAAGTTCTTAGAAGAGAAGAATATGTTACGGGAGGGTTAGTTAGTAGAATTTTTGGAAGGAGAGTCAGAGAGAGGTGATGAGGGATATATTTAGCCTAGATATGGATAAGATCTGATAAAAGGCCACAGAAGTAGACAAAACAAAATTTTTAGTAGTAATACTTTTATTGTAAACTTTAACTGTATTCATATACGTCCTCATAATCCGATACACCAAAAACATTAATAAGTTTCATGTTAAATGGTCAATACTTGTTATCACGTCAATTTCTTGGTCCACTTACGTGCAGCTAACAGTAACAGCTAATATTTTTCTGATGGCAGAAATACAATTCCTGCTTTCAGACACATTGACACATACTCTTGACAAGAACTCTGCTCAGTTAAAAGTAATCCCACTTGGTTTTCTCCCTATACTTTTTTATGCTAATCGCATTTACCTTTCAGTAAATTAAGTTTAAAAACATACCCGAGTCGGGTTGAATATACTGAACTCACTCTCGAGAAAAGGGAAGCCACGGATAATGTCTCCGCTAATCCGGTAAATGAAGTTGGATAAAGACCGCAGGGATTTCATCTCAAGAAACACCGGCACCGCAAAGCTCTCCAGGAAATACGGGAAGCAATTAATAACGGATGATTGGAACTACGACATCTACCTCTCTTCTCTCCAAGAATCGATGAAGAAATAACGGAAACCCATGACACTGCTTCAGTTACCTTGAGGGACGTTCTAAAATTTTTTGGCTTTCATCGCTTTTCAGCGTTCCGTAAAGATTCTTCATTTCAAGGAAAACATTACTTTTATGAGTCAGGTCGCCAGTTGAAGACTGACATTTATGAACCGTGGAAAGTAAATATATTTTACTTATCAATAAAATCTTTATCATTCATACTTTCTGAATACCACAACTATTCCCACAAGACGTATTATCTCCCTCTCTCTCCCATGATAAACGTTTATAACCGGCTTAAGAATTGGGAAAAATAAATATTAATAATAAATAATATATTCCAGTCAATATACCGTAAAACCTCTCTCTTACGGACGCATATGGTCCAGCAAAAAGTGTCCGTAATTCAGAGGTGAGACCAAGAGCATATAATTCTGCCAGGGAATCAAATTCTGTCCGTAAGTGGGAGGTTTCTGTATTTAAGAGGTGTCCCTAAACGGAGGTTTCACTGAACTGGTTATCGAAAGGGGTTCGCATCTTAACGCAACGCGTCCAATTGCAACGTTTCAATTGGAAAAACTGAAGTCACCATTTAAGGATAACTTATCCCATTAAAAATACCGATTGAGATATAGTAAAGCTTTACATGGATAAAAATGGAAAGGCACTTATTAAACCGATCTGCCGGTTTATCCGGCAAGACTCAAATTTTTGGAAGCGTCACTCGAAATTCAATACACTAATTCTAATTTACTAAACGGGTCCAGAAATTTACCTATAAAGGAAATACTTCGCTGTAAATTTAATGCCAAATGAGGGAAATACCGTGATATAGCGAAACATTATGAAGGCTGCCGCCTCAACCGCTCTTTCCTTAACCATGACTGTCTACATATCGTAGGTCTCGTCACTTTCGACGGAATGTTACCACCTTCAAATGCTATTATGTCAGCGAGGTCGACCTTAAATTGCGTATCGAGGTGCGCACACCCGTGAGTCGAGTCGAAATCTTTGATCGGGTCGCCAAGACCTCGTCAGAAGCGCCTTCAAAACTATCAACCTCACGAGCGCCTTCAAAAAGATGGAAGGACCGCCCGGCAGAACTTGGAAACGAGCAGCCGCGTGGAAGGGACCGATGAATCACGTGCTCGGAAAGAGGGAGCGTAGGAGGGAGAGAGTGGAATGAAGCCGATGACAGATTTCGGATTGAATGCTAAGGATGAATAAGATTGGATTCGGGAGGTGAATGCGATGCAGGATTGTGTGGGTGGGTGTGAGGGGGAGGAAAAGGGAGGGGGAGGGAAAAGAGGATGCTAAACGAGATGAGTGTGGCACCAATGGGGGGGGGGGCGTCCGAAGGGACAGAGTGCGGAGAGTGAGGGACGAACTAAAGGTCGGATGGAAATAGACGGGGGAAGACGGTTTGTCGAGGCGGAGCAAAACTAATTTCGAACCCTATATTTTTTTTAGCGAAGGGAAAACAATGCAGTAAGATAAACTAAACTCCGCCTTGCTAATGAATCCAGTGATTCATTACTTCGGAAAAAATTTACCGTGTTCCTCATTTAAATCTATCTCTCTCTCTATTTTCCCTTATTTATTTTGTCAGAGATGAGCGATTTTTCACCGGTTAATTCCAGCTATATATGTATTTGCGATTTTTCAAGTTAAATTTTCACTGTATACTTCTTCATGCGATTTATATTTTCCGGGAATGAAAAAAGGAATCCACATGCGCAAAACAATCCTGAATGGAAATTTGATTATTCAATTCTTGTTTCTGATTTAGGGGAAACGAATTCGGTGTTGCCACATTTAATTCGTACAGGTCGTGTTTGATAAACATCTGGTTCAACTGCTTTACGGTTTATAGGTAGTCCATATCTCGTTCGGAATATTTTTGTAATTAGCTTAAAATATTTATCCACTCTCAGACTGATCAGAATTGCTTAAAATTCATTTTTTACCCAAGACATTTATATATAATCGAAAAACCGGTTACACAGCTAATTATTGCCAGCAAAGTTCTCGGGGGAAATGATTTACTAATTTTAGTAGCATGGCCGTCGAAAGGGATATACTATTATCCGGCGATATTTATAAAATTATCTTTATTGCAAAATATTCCCTTACTCGCAATTAGTTTCCACCTACGATAAGTTTCCAAACAAATTTACTGTTTATTATTTCATCGCCCAACTCATGAGGTAAAATAAAAACATGAAGCGTTAAAATTGAAAAACACGAAGCATTTATTCCTCTATTGTGAAAACATCTTCTCTTCGTGCTGATGGTGACGTCAATTCCCATTTGGGGGTTTCCGCGAACGGGAGACATGCGCTTGGAATAGGGTTCCGGGTCGTCTTCATAGGCTCGATATTTCGTATTCGGTGACAACGTTTAATCGTCTCCCATTGGAGAAACTCTTGGCATTAAAAAAAACTGAAAACTGCCGTGCAGGAGCACTTCACGCTCGCGGAATATCTTAGAGAAAGAGAATGGGATCGCGAAGCGTGTTTTCCGTCACCATCAACACCGATGTGACGGAACGGAAATGATACGACTGCTCGATGCTTTCACGGTCCCCGTGGTTTAATGAGGCCAGCGGCAGGCAATCCCATCGACGTTACGCAATAACCGTCGCGGGGTTGGACTTATAAAATCGTTTATGACGTGTACGCGGGGGAGAATGTGCGGAACAGGCCTGCCATCTCGCGCGGAGAACAGTTACGTGTCCACGACGGAAAACAGTACGTATAGGTCACAAGGCAAAAAAATTTACCGACTTAAATTTTAACTTTATTTTTTAACTGAAAATTTATTATCGTTTCCTCTATACTAATTATCCGTGAGAGATTAATATAATTATAATGATTACTTGTATTTACTGAGTATATTTACAATTACTGGTGCATTAAATCCACAAACCTTTTCAGATATTGGGCATTGGCATGGTATTCATTTACATTTCGTGATAACATTTCGTTTTATGCGTCAGTTTTAACAAATTATAAGACAATGAGTATTTTGAAATTTTCTTTTTCGATATCTCTTATAACGGCGCTGACATGTTTAATAAGATCATTTCCTACTTGTATAC
>WURS02281522.1:0-18841 GCA_011762765.2 Rhinocypha anisoptera
TAACATTAAGAAAACGAAAGTAATGAGATTTTCAAGAAATAGGAAGGCTAGGCTGAATATAAAGCTAGAAGGGAATAAATCAGAAGAGGTAGAATAGTTCACTTATTTGGGAAGAATCATGGCGGAAAATGGACCTAGTGTCATTGGTATTAGACGAAAAGTTGCATTAGAAAAAGAGGACTTTGCAAAAAGGAAAGAGTTAATGAGAGGGACCCTAAAAAAAGATCTGAAGAAAAGATGAGTAAAAACCCTAATATGAAGCGTAGCACTATATGGATCCGAAACCTGGTCCATGAATAAGGATGATGAAGTGGACAGAGTGAAGTGAGAAGGTGAAGTGGACAGAGAGGAAAACGAATGAAGAAGATTTGAGAATGGTAGGGGAGGAGAGGCGTTTGATACGAGGGATTAAAAAAAGACAGGAAAGGAGGCTGGAAGGGGTACTCAGAGGCAATGGGTTGTTGAAGGTTGTAATAGAGGGTAGAAGATAGGCGGGGTTGGGGTAGGAAGAGAATAGGGATTTAGGATAGAATGATAGGAGGTGGGAGTTATGTAGATTTGAAGAGGAATTAAAGCTAGATGTTACCCGGCCAATCTAATATAAGCCTCATCAATAACCTACCTTAACCGATAGATTATCCGTATCATCATCATCATCATTAATGGGATATACGATACCTAATATGTCTATTTTTATAGCGACACCCCTAAAAAAACGCGCAGCATTAGAGAATGAGAGTATCGATTGGCTTCTGATATACAAGATTGCATTCAATCTGATGAGTGGAAGACGAATGTGGGTTAATCAGGATAAAGGAAGATAGGGAGTTAGTGGGGGAAGAAAGATAGGAGAGGATTACAAAATTATAGTAATGTGTAATGATGTCTAAGTTTTGATGGATAATTCGATAAGCGCAAAAGGTCTATAGAAGGTGGATAATTCGATAACCGCAAAAGAGAGGGGAAGGAGTTTACACAAATGACAAAAATAACATGATGTTCCTCATATAATAATTGTATTATCATGATATCAGAGAGAACGTACTTCTTGACAGATGATGATATCTTCCAAATGTTCACATTAAAAATTTATGTCATTAAGCATCGTTTTCAAGTGGATAATATTGACGTGAAACAGTCAACTTAAAAATGATACCAAGTATAAAAATAGTCGATGAAATGAAGTTTTATTAGGATTCACGTATGATAGGTAAACCCTTATCCGTTGGCGATGATACTGTCCCATGTGAAAAAAATCATTTTATGACAGCAAAAACCTTATGGAATCTCTATTAACTCACACCACACGATAAAATCTCAATAATGGTTCAGAATAAATTGGAACTCCTGCTCCAAAAACAAGTAATGCTATTTATTTGTAATTTCTTTATTTTTCAGTTTCAAACTGGAGCGTGTTTTATACCTTTCCAAATATTCATCGTAGTTTCTTACCCGCTTGTTATCGAAGGATATAATAATATTTCTTTCAATTTTTGGCTTTAATTTTATTGTATGTTATTTAAAAAAGTTATGGATGTTATTTAATGTTACATTGTCATTCGGAATATCACCCTACCGGTCGCGTTAGCTTGGAGGGTAGCATGGCTGATGGCTAACCCAGAGGTTGCGGGTTCGAGTCCCGCCAAGTGCACGGTTGTTGTGGTGGTACATTATGGCTATTCTTTGAATATTAAAGAGGTTCTAAATAATCATAGAAGTCGAATTATCATTTTTATAAAAATGGTGTTAAAACGAAAATCAAAATTTCTTTACCGTCGCTCTTTTGTTTTGACGTTCTTTAGAACTTGCAGCTTGTTCTGCTGACATTTTTCATGAAAACAAAATATTGAATCATGAAATGGTAAACAGATGATGTTTCTCGGTTATCTCATGGGTAAAGAATATGATAATAGGCTTCCCGAGGAGTGATGAACACTCGTGCTAAAGAGATCCTTATATCTTTGGATCCAGTCTTTGACAGTCAGGTAGCCTCTCCTGATACCAAATGAATGAAGAATACCTTATGTTTTAACTCCATTGGTCAGGTGAACTTTAGGTTTCTTATAATCTTTTTAAGGTTAGTTTGCTGAAGGACAAAAAAAACGAGGGTCTGGGCGCTTTCGGTGGAATTAAATACATGTCCAACTGCAGCCTAAAAGGGAGTTCCCCTGGCTTTACAGCTTCTTTCAAAACAGACTTGAATAGTGCAAAAATAACACGGGTATCTTATTTTTGGAAAACTGAGTCCGCGTTTTCACGAGATGCATTAGTAAACGTTTTTTTCCGGAGAATTTTCAGTCTTCCAACCTATATTTGCTCATGTGAATGACAGATGGAGTGAACCTACATGGAGTGAAGTGGTTTTTTTGCGAATCGTGAGAGATGAAGCTCTGATCACGCCTTGACGAAGGAAACCTCAAAACATCAGGATTATCCTGTAAAGAGACTATAGAGTGTGGGAATTTTATTAGAGATACAAACTGCTTCAAAAAAGCCAGATCCTGTATTTACTATTTCTTTGAAATAAAACTACATATACAAAAAAGAAAAGAGTTCAATTTGGGAACAGACAGAGCGTTTGTGAAGGCATTCGATAAGTTAAATAGAAACATGCTCTTGGAAGTTAAGTTGACGAGAGATATCCCAAATATTTAGGTATGTTTTTGTGTCATGCCTATGTTGGCGTTTGAGCATTGGTAAGTGTATCCGAGAATAGAAATGAGAAATACCAAGAAAAATAAAGGTTAATGATGGCCAATATCTTAGTATCATATTATTTTCCAGACAACCAATATATATTCTAAGACAGTGATGAGAAAATACGACTTGCCGTATATAAGCTGATGCTTTGCAAAGCATGCAACTTGCAAATATCAGAGAATAAAACAAACGTTGAAGTATTCAAAGGCAACTACCCAGAGATATCTAAGTTATAATCGACAATAGAAATAATTAGTACACTGTAACTATTTAGGTGTGAAATGACTTATAAGTTGTTAATAATATAACCACGAAGGTATACAAATTCCGAAGAATATTCGTGTCTAATTTCAGATTTTTAGGAAAAAAGACCGTTAAGAAAAGAGACAGATAAGGTTATACATGGTCATCAGAAGAGATGAGTTTCCTAAGGATGGTTAAAGGGTGTTCGGGACTATATAGAGTGAGGAATGAGGACATAGGAGCTTCACAGAAGGTGAATTTGTCACGACAATAGCTCATCCATTTAGGGAAAAATGGATGGAGCATATTCAGCAGGATACCAAGCAACCAAATGGAATATGGGAGTGTGGGCCTACCAAGGCTCAGATGGTGGGGTAGAACAGGGAGCTATGCCTAAATTTGGCAAGGTAGAAGACGACGACGACCAAGTATAAGAACCCACGATTATAGAAGGGTCACGTCGTCTGCATGAATATTTGAGTTGGATTTATTTACTTAGTTGTTACTTCACTCTTGAGTGGGAAATTGCGTAGCATTTAGTTTAGCTAAAGTAGCTTGAAATTTCTTAGGAGAAGATTTAAAATTCCTATCACTGAAAAGTTATTCATTATTTTATTTTTTCGTGCTCGTTCTTGGCAATTAGAAAATTTAAATCAAACCTGTTAACCACCTAGATAAAATCCGTTCATTTATATTGTGAATGTACGATGGTTGCATTAATCTTCTCCTTAATTCATCTTTCAATATCCGTTCATTATTGATTCCAAAGGTTTCATTCACCGGTATAAATTATAATTTGCGGTTTACATTGGATCTTTTATTTTCCACATACTCTTCAACTGGGGATGGGCATTTTAAATAATGTTTTTGAAAAGTCTTTTATGAGTGATATTGGAAAATGGAGGGTGAATTTTCACATTTCACTAAAATTCGAGTTATGGTTTTTTTTTGTTTGTTATATTGCGGGCCTACCGCATTAAAATCTCGTTTCGGGAATCGGGGTTCTTCTAAATTCTATTTTTTTGACCCGAGAGACAGGGAATGGCAATCTTATCGCACAGGGACTCGGACGTCACGAGAGAAGAAAAAATAATTGGCTGCGTACGGAAGAGAGCTCTGATAAACGGTGCTACACAGTCATTTTTCCGTTTTTTATGCTCCAACTGATTCTTTCTCTTTTAACAGCAAAAGTGTATCTCCCCAGGGTCAGTGTCGGTGCCATTTGAGAGATTGTTTATTTAAAGGCAAAATAAAGATTTTTGATGGACTACGCAAGGAACAATCGCATGTTGATAAATATAATTCGCTGTTTTGTTTCGGCAAACGAATTAATAACGAATGAGATTTTCATTAAATGGATGAAAATAATAAAACATATTATTTTGAAAATTTCAAATGCTTCCTCCATGCTCTAATTGTTTAATTCATCCTATTTCTGCTGGATAAGTTAACAAAACCGACTTTTCACGTCAGTCAGAGCAGTATTGAAAATATTTATTTAAACTCGTAATTTATTGATTAGCTATACAGTTTCATGAGATGAAAGGCATAGGAAAGAAGAGGATGAATATCAGTAAACCGGAAACATTGTGTCTTAAGTATCGGTGGAAATGTGGATCAAAATGGATGGAGCTCCAATCGAATAATCCATAACCTTCCGAGTTTACTTAAATACAGAGATGGAAATATATATAAAGAACATTTTAACAAGAGAACTAATATTTTTTAAGAAAAAGAACTTCGAGGTTCAAGTCCAGGTGACGCCAATGAACATCTCCAGCTATACTCAACCTTAGTTATTTGACAACAGATCTTTCTGGGAGACGTTAAGATACAGAATACTGTCGTTAAAAATATTTTCGCTGCATACAACGTAAATTGGAATAACCACACTCACTAAAATGTTACGGATAACATGTAATGAGATAATTTGTTATCTTAAATAACTGGCTCAGAGGGAACCGAATTATACACTGGATCAGAGAGTAGTATGTAAATATAACTTTAACTTTAGAACCACAGACCCATTTTACTTGGAAAAGGAATGAGGCTCTGATTTCATCATACAAGAAAGTAAGTAAAAAAATCGTGCAGGAATTAAAGTATGACATTAAACAATTTTATTCACAACGAATGTTTCCCATCGCTGGCAGATCAGAATAATGAAATATATTCGGCGGAAATGTTTTGCAGACGTCCCACTCCTCGCATATCTTACTTTCCTGGCTGGTTTACTGAATGGCTCGATATTAAGGGATTTCTCATCTCTGACTAATGAGATTCCCACCACTAATCTAGTTTTACGAAATAGAACGTCACCATGAATGCTTTTATAATTTTATTAATGTGCCGCCGTTTGTGATTCACAGGGATTCTGCGTTCATGCAATCACATCACGAATCCATGCAGGGGCACTCCAATTAATTTTCAATATCTGAAGGATAATGTTTGTTTGGAACATGAAAAGCTCTCATCCAGGAAAATGTACCTTTAAGTCTACTTAAGAAGTGTCGTAATCATGTAAATTAACCTTACCTGCAATGAATCAAATATGATCCTACCTAGTATCACCTTCGTAGACTTTAATAGTTAGGGGGAAAGGTTTAAGTGCAAGTGATGTAATCTTCTCCGCTTCTAAAATCGCCCGGATAATTCAGAATCCAGTGTAGTCATCCGAGTCAATGACCTACCTACCTATATGACTTCAGCATCCGAAAGAAAAGTCATGTTCCCACAGAGGTCCAACGGGAATAAGAACGTGTGCTCTGTCCAACGGGGTTCACAGCGATCTCTATTTGACGAACATTAAAATTTTTTCTTAATCATTACTAATGGCCGGACTTGTTTCAAGAAAAATGGTGAAAAAATATCAGAAAAACGTGATGAGCCTTTGCCTCTCGCCTCTTCGATAACTCGCTTAGCATTGATAATCACGGATCCATATTGGAAAATTCTGAGTTGAATGGCCAAAAGGATATTTTATCCCCATTTGGAGAAACAAAAAAAAGTTCTCTTCATGTATCAACGCAGCGAATCGCTTCCAGAACTGTTTGAAATGGCTTCCAATGGCTGTTTCGAATGCGCGTTATATAATAGATAAATGCGATGGCATGAATTTTTCCAATCAAGCCACGACTAATGGAAACGACATCGGTACCTTAAAATAGTAGATATTTGTGACGGATTACGTAGAAATAAATCTTTCACTTCCTTTCGTCCTTCTGGATGCAGTTGAAAATTCATATATATTCTCCATTTATCGATGACAAAATAATTATTCCCTAATTTTCCAGAAATACACGTTACAGCTGTGATTCTTTTTTATTCTGAGGATTTGCAGCTTTATGGCCGAGATTGCATTATCTGTATCCGTGGCAAGATTTTTCTCCGTTCGCCCTGGTTTATCGAAACATATGAGGATCTTTTGCCGCAAATACAATTTTGGACTATAATTTTGATTTGGGCTTTGCGAAAAAGAGCCTCTGAATAAAAAAAGGGGAAAATAAAATACGGAGATATCGAGAGAATTGGAAAATGGGATTCACCGAGCCGCGAATATTCATCCCGGATTATACGGATAGTGGGATAGGTAAATGTCTTCATTTCCCTGGAATGAGACCTGGACTATTAAACTCTTCTTTACTCACTATAATACGAATAAATAAAAGGTATGAACATAAAAATGGTCATAAGAAAAGGAAATAAACAACATTCGCAGCTTAATTTTATTTTAGGGAGAATTTCATGCAAAAGGTTTTCAGAGATATAAAACTTGGGTAGAAAAAACCTCGCTGAACAAAAACTATGCAGATTAGGGGCCTTAAATAACTGATTCATATCTTTACAACTATGGCAAATTTCTCGGCAAAAAGTAATTCGGGTCCTCATCCTGTTAAAAAAGTTTTTCATTGCAATGGCAAATACATCATTGAAAAGAAACAGACAGTATTCCCAGCAGAATTGCACACACAAATCTTAATTATTCCTTACAAGCCCTTCCTTATAGATAGCATTCTCTTGAAACTTTATATTTTAACGGATCAGTATAAAGATAAAAATAAAGTTGACAAGAAAAGATAAAAATACACTTATATATGTCCATTACTTTACAGCAGTTATTTTTACGTATGGAAAAGATTTGCATTACTATAAGGAATTAACACCATTTCGAGGTAACTGTGAGAAATTTTCGAATACATAATGTAAGTACAAGAAAAAGAAGTTTTAAAAAGGCAGCGAAATATCCTTTATGATGCCGTTACAACGAGAAAAAGAACACATAATGATTTGATTGCAAGTTTGCATGCTATAAAGTGTAATGATTATTATTCATGACCTCATTGGAGCATCAAATGTTTAATGTTTTTTAATAGGGAGTACGTAATCATATACAAAGACCGAAGTTTCAGGCATGATGTGGTGGAATTTTAACATGTTGAGCGAATGATTGATGCAATTTTCCACAAAAAATATATTTATTGCAACCCAGGTTTCGATGCCACAACATCATTATCAGGCTGATGATGATGCTGCAGCATCGAAACCTAGATTGCAATAAATATATTTTTTTTGGAAAATTGCATCAATAATTTACTCAATGTAATCATATATTTGCAGAATTTAGAATGGCAGAAAAGAAGTAAGTTAAGCAGAAGAGGAGAAACTAAGAAAATGTTCGGTACTTTGTGAAAACCACATTATTATAAGTAAATAAAATTTTGCGAATTCCAAAGAAAATTTTCTATCTTAAAAGTATCGGTTTCGTCGAATAGCCGATGTTGACTGTTCGATGAAACCGGTCGTTTTGAAAGAAATTCCTGTGGAACCTACAAAGTTTTCTTTGCCTATCATTAAGAAAATGATTGTTTTCATTTTATTCATTTTATGGGAACCCAAGGACGATTTCATATTAATATCTCTTTCCACCGTTGGCATTGAATCAATGTCTGTAGAGTCCTGTAATTATTTCCTTGAGTTACCTCCTTGGATTCCTCCTTTGCCAGCGTAAATGTTTAATTAGGAAAACTACAATTTGTTTTAAACAAATAAACGTCATCGAAAGAGTTTTTGTCTGCCATATTCTCCTTCCTATAGGATTATACGTGAATCAATCCGATGCCTTCATTTACTTTATTTCATGAGCTATACCATATATTCTACTAGTTCTGTTCTTATAACCGCTGCAATTGCCATCATCAGAACTTGATATATTGAATAACGGTATTTAGTTCTTGAAAATATATATATATTACGTAAAAAGTCACGAGGTTGAACTTATTTCATTATCATGAGTAATAAATATGGCAGGGCATGTAGATAGAAAGATTGATAGATAATTTATTGTTCTAGTTCACTCAATTGTAACTGTTCTTATAGGGAAAGGTACAATTGAGGAAAAAATTTCTGCCCTGGTAACATTGTTAAAATCAAGTAACAGAAAATATAGGAAATTAAGGAAAAAATAATGCATAAGACTTAGCTAAATTTGAACATGCATATATGTATTATATTGGACTGTATTGCTGCCAAAGAAAATATGGATATAATTTATTTTTAATTTCTCGACCTTAGCCTCAACATCCTGGGGTATGGAAGAAGTGATAGACGGTGAGGTATGGTCAACGAACTATTAAATTTCTTAAAATCAGCATTTGAGAAACTATAAAGAAGTTTTTCAAAGATGTGTATATTGGACTTTTCTAATTAATTTGTGGAGTTAAAGTGGTGAAAAATTGGTATGAATGACTTTATAGAGTACTCTTTGCAGTGTTTTCCATGTGCCGTTGGAGAAAGCAGAGAAATTGCTATCATATGTAACATATTTATTTATTTAAAATCAAGTATTTTAAAACTCAAAATCTGGAATGGGCTCTGGACTTTGATAGGTGCATTCCGCCACGAGTGTCCTATTACTCATCCCTCAATTTAAGTGCGGCTTAATACATTCTCCACGACCAGGAGGAGAAAGTTTGTTGAAAACACAGATTCCGTATATTTGCTGTGATAACGTGAAAAAGAAAACACGTCCTACTCGTCACTCCGAAGAGGGTGGCTGGTATAAGTGCTAAGAGGAGAGGGAGCCATTTTACTTGTGTAGGTCACGACCCGTCCCGCCGGCCCGACCTCGGTGGGATTCGGGTCGAAGGGATGACCCAGGGAAATATATAAATCCGGGTGATAGGGGACCCGCCAGCGGGCGAGGCGGTGGGGGATCGGACGATATTGACCAAAATACCTCGGACTTACAAGTAACGATACACGTAAAAATTCCGTACTCCCCGACCGGTGTATCCCATTGGCACGAGTATTCTATTGCAACGACAACTTTCTAATGATTTCCTTAGACATTTTTATTAACATTGAAAGATAAAATAATGTTCAGCTTTTTTACAGAATAGAAGAAGCATTATTAAAACATATGACTATCTAGTGAAGTAAATTACTTCGTGAATTAAAATGTGGAAATTTTTCAGACAACGACTTATAATATCAGTACCTTATGAATTGGTAGATTCTGCGTGTATTACAGTTTTTCTGTTCTCAAGCCAAAGGATGTTCTGGAATTTAATTTGTGATATATTTGTTTAATGAGTCAGAATGAAAATAATGAGACATGGGGATGAAAAAATGTGAGTGCATGGTAATATGACGTTATTGAATAATGCATCAGTTTAATTACTTGAGTACGTAGATATGTGGGAGTAAATTAACTTAGGAATGGTGTATAACTCTTTTTATTAAAAACAATTTTTATTTGGGTCATGAGTTGTGTATTTTTACAATAATCTCGATACCCCTTTTAATTTGTCTTTCACAATTCCTGGTGAAAATCAAGTTTGACTGTCGACCTATTTAGATCTTTAGAAAAATTTGCTTGAGGACGGTTAAGTTTAGGAATTATCAAAAGTAGTTTCAAATAATTTATAAGAAATCTAGTCTTGAAAAGTCAATATTGACATAGCTCAACACCTTCTTTAGTAAGTATGTCAAAACTTTACTGATTACACTAGGTTTTGAATTACACTGGAGCGAATATAATACTTTCACATCGTCGCTAAAATACTATAACGGAAATTAAGTAAGGAGTAATATAGACGTGTTTATTGAAATCACGGAAAACTTGTTTCTATAATGCATTTATTTATTTATTTTCCAATCGCACATACAGCACTAAGAGGTCAATTAACAGTGGACACAATAACATTAAAAAAATAACAATGACGAAACACACGAGGCCGTTACCCCCGCCGCCACCGAGTCCGGAAAATCATTATTTGAAGAAATCTCCTACGTGTATTCAGAGTAGGGAACGTTTTCCCCTGTCAATCAAGTGAATATTTGGTGGGAAGGTTCTGGAACTTGTATTGTTAATATTTGACGCATCAGCTTGTCAGAATGTCAGAACTAAGATCAATTTTGTTGTTATAGTAAACAAATTTTTGACACATGGGCCAACATTTATTTCTTGCATGTATTTCAGTGTTTTATGCATTCTTGGAGATCAGAAATTTCTATGGACTGCGAATTATGTCATCGACATCTTTACCAACTTTATATCATGTATTTGACTTATTTTTCTAATGTATCGTGATACTTGCCGTTAACGGATCAGATCTTCGATTTTAAAATGAATCCAATTAAGACAATATCTATTCAAATGCACTTGCTTTTTGTATTTCATATTGTTGAAATAACTTTACATAGGATGGCCAGAACTTTTTAATATTATGTTTTTCATTTTTAAGGATTTACTTTTCTATATCTTATGCTCATTTTCTTTCTTGACATTTACTTAACGGAAATGGATAAGAAACATTGCTAAAAATATTTGACTTCTTGATTAAAAGTTTATCTAGTGCACACCGTTCTGCTTACCGTAATAGTACCATGTTAATGAAATTATTTTTTATAGTTAAGTCTACCCATGGGTAAACCTTTCATAACAGAGCAAAATAAAAGTCTACGTTGCAAAATGTGGGTGCGATGATGAGTGAGAAGTTCGTATATAAATGAGAATAAAAGACATTGGGCATAGGAATAATAAAATTCGTGAGCCATGTGCTAAAACGCTGGCTGAACATCTGGGTTGGCCGTTTAGTTAGAGGGTGGACAGCAGAATCAAGGTCGGCAGACAGTAACAAGGGCAAACCAGATTGGGGCAGGCTTTAAAACCAAGAGGGGAAGGTGTAATAATAAGGGCCAACTGCCAACTGCCAATATTCAGGATCGTGAAAGTTTTCGTATTTTGGGAAACGCTTATTTCTAATTTAAATAGCTAAGGATACTATTTTTTGAGAACCCAGCATTGAAACTTGATTTACAAAATCTTTCAGTACTAAACTATTTCGTTATTAGCACTTTAATGGTTACTTGAAATAAATAGGAAAATAATGAGAGCTGTAATGGTTTGAAAAGAATTGCTACTTTGAATATAAAGTAGCATTAATAGATCTGATTTTGATCACCTTGCTACCTGTCTAATTTCATAATACAACAATTCTAATCTAAGCTCTACTTTTGTCCTCGAAAATCCGATATCTTTTAATAATACATTAAAATATGCTTATGTTACGATTTTGTCATGTACATAAATGCGCCCATTTAAGGTCCAACACACATTGTTTGACCGAAAAAGCGATACGCATAGTAGTTAATTAAGTCGAAAAATTATGCATAACAAATAAGTATCGAGTATTATGAAAAATTAAATTTTTGTATTGGTGTCGCAAGAATATTCAATTTTCATAATTAATATGTAACTGATTAGAGATTGTATGGGTAAGGTGGATGAAATTTAAATTTTAATATGAATGTCACGTACTATCAGTATGATACTTAGGCTTGAAAATAGCAATAGTTACACACATGTTATCACGCAAAGCTTCCCCAAAAGCCATGAGATAACGAAATTGGATTATTACATTTCAACCTAGCTAAAAAAAAATTCTTGGATTTTGTATCCGGAAAATTCAAGTCTCTCATAAATACAATTATAATGTACATTATGTAAATTATCATTAGTTGAGACTCTAGGAATTTGTTAAAAATCTATGCCTACGAATATATTAATTTTAATAATAAATAAATTAATTAAATTAAGTATAATATGGCAAGTATATTAAAAGATATTAAATATTTATATTAAGACGTCGAATTAAACAAGTGAAATTATGTTTATTATAACGACTCAGTTCAACACGTACCTTCTTGGTACGTATAAGCCAACGGATTTGAGACAAAACCGTTGTTTCCGAGGTGGTTAGTGGATATCTAAACCTCTAAGATTTGATCCGAAGTCATAAGATTTTCTATCGAAGAATGATTACGTGAAATATTTTTCTTTTTGCCAAAATAAGTTTATCAGAAGTGGTAGGGGAATTATAATTTACGAAATTAAAATTTAAATTATAGAAAGAAACATAAAAATCTATGGAAACATCGAGAAGAAAGTCAGAAAGCAAGTGACAAGAGTAAACAAGATAGCGGGCTGCTTTAATGACGAAATTTGCGGTACAAAATACTCGGAAAAAGAGAAAAAAGAAGCATTTATATAACAATTGCAAGGCATGGGAGAGAAAATAACCTTCAAAAATCTACAGAGAAAAGACTTCTGGAAAAAGAACCGAAATTAATGTCCTACAAAAGATTGAAGGAAAACCTTTATTAGACAGGAAAAGGAGTGAAGCAATAGGATAAATTGCTGCGTCATAGGAATGCATATAAATGGTACATAAAAAAATAATTAGAGCGGGATGAGCACATCGGTAGAATGGTTGAGGACGGAATTGTGAAAATCTCTAGAGGCAATGCTTCAACAGGGCGAGGAAAAGTGGGTAGACCAAGAGAGATGTGGAAGGATGATTTAGACGTGGGATGAGCGGGAATGTGACGGAAGGAATGAGGCCAGAGCCTAGTAAGAAAAGAGCTTAACATGCAAAACTAAGTAAAATAAAAAAGAGGGTAGCATGGAACAAGTAATTTCTATTATTAAGAAGTACTAACAGAATATTTAATCAAATAAATTAAAATATCTAAAAAAAATTAACCAAATTAGCTATATGGTTAAATAAATTATGGTTAAAAATAAATTATGTGGTGTTCTTCGTTATCAAAAATAGGCCTTGATTTAATTATATGTTTGCATATTTAATATTTTTGCTAATTTTACCTTTTTATGGTGAGAAGAACGACCCAAATAATAATTCTATCAGGGAGTTTCGAGAAAGAAAGTCACATTTTTCTAATTTTTAATATAAATAAGTTATTTTTTATTTTCATTTGGCTCAACTGTGAATATAACTGTGCCTGTTGAAATAAAACCTTTGCAAGTTATAAAGGCAGTCTGATAATATAGCAGATGTAGGGCATATAGACAGGGTATATGTAAAGTCAGGATGATGCATGAATACAAGAGACACTGCTAAAATAAAGGCCGTGTCTTAGAGATGGGCTATTCAGATTCAATTCACTCGGAAATATATTACTTTAATACGATTCCAGGTTATTTGGAATCAATTATTGTGGTCGATTCTGATTCAATTAGTTTCAATACCGATTCAGTTCCGATTCCGATTCAGTTACGATTTCGATTCGGTTACGATTCCGTTACGATTTCGTTTCGAATCGTTTCACATGATGCGATACGAATCGATTTAGAGGATCCGATTTTTCGAGATAATTGATTTTCACAATATGATTCGAATCGATTTGGTCGAATCGATTAATTCCTTGAAATCGCCCATCTTTACTGTGTCCTGATGAGTAAAAGAGTCCTGGAGAACTTTTCATTCATCCGGTAAATTATGAGAAATTGATGTGAGTAATTAAAATGTAAAAAAAAAATTTATTCTTGTTAGATTAAAAAATCCTTCCAGTTCTACGCGAAGTTATAGTAAAATAATTAACATAAAATTAAAACTCGTTTCCAGAACCCTGCAAAATTTTGGAGCAGCTACTGTAAGCCTTAAGAAAGAAAACAGTTGGAACTTAATTCATTATTTGATGTTATCGAGGACAAATAAATAGGGGCCTAATACAGTAAGGGAGAGAGGAAAATTAATCTTCATCATTAGCGTCGAAAAGTCAGTGTGAGGATTTACTTCCTTGAAAATATTTTATCTTCTCATTTTGGGAAGTCACCAAAACATGACCGTTTCAACGTGTAAATAAAATAATTATGACGGATGAAAATTTTTTCTTTTATTTACCCGATGAAATCTCGGCGCTTGTTTACCACCCGAACGAACTTAGATACGTCAAAAGGGGAAAGAGAGAGGGAGGGGAGGGTGGGCAGGAACAAGGTAGCGTTGAAACATACAAAGGCCGTAAATATTTTATCAGAACGTAGGGGAGAAGGGTAAGAGGGTATGTGTGTGTGGGTGTGTCTGTGTAAGAGAGACGTTGACATTAGCGTGATTTCCGTGTCATTTTAACTAAACACGGAAGCGTATTTACCAATCCCCCCCGTTTCGCAGGGGGGGGGGGGGACGAGGAGGACGGAACGATGACGGATGGAACGGAGGAACGTGGCGAAATAAAAAAAGAAGGGCGAAAATCGAAAAGAGGAGAGGCGAGTAGTGGAAATGGGGGTATAGGGGTGGTAGGTGGGGGAGGGTGTAAGGGTAAGGCAAACAGCGGACAAAACATCGAATGTTATTCGTTACCGTGGTAATGATCAGCTTGACGTTTTCCAACTTTTGAAAAGAAGCGAAGGAGACTTTTTTTCGCGGATCGGTGGGATGAATTTGGGGGGGAAGGAAAGGGCTTGGAGTAGTTTGGGAAGGGATAGGGAACGGCAGCTCCGTTTAAAATATCCGTTTCCAAAATTAATTGCCGAACGCGTTAAAAAATAAATGTATATGTATATACGTGTATATATATACACACACACAAGTTTACATATATATGAAAGGGAGACGGGAAACATTCGCAAATGTATCCCAAGGCTCAAGAGATAGAAGAACATTTCGCAAAGGACTCAGAGGTTGGAAAAGGGTTTCTTTTATCTCTTTCATGTATCGTTTTGAAAATAGTTCTATTTCTCTCGTTGTTTTAAAAAAAATTGATGTGACATAACCCTCCGCTACATGGACGGACTATTCCGACGGAGGATCGCAGCAAAAGGGATGGGACTAAACTATCAGCGATACATTCAACGTGTGTGGCTCTTCCGTGTACGGTATTTTAACGTTGTAAGTTCACGTGACGTTTAAAGTCAAACTCGAAGCGTGGCGTATAAAATATCTGTGCCCTTGGATGAATTTGCCGCATTGAACCCTATCTTTGCGTTTCTTTGAATAGTAATTGTAGGCAAAGAGTTGAGTTCACATATCTTAGAGATTTGATATAAAGTTTCACTCTTCACAATAGTGAATGCACCATTTAATTTTTCATTTATCCCGTTGTGTGGACATTTTTCTTGATTTTTATGTTCTCTTCATTGATTAATATCATTGTAGTAAAATACTGGAGTAAGAATATATATGGCCAAGCATTATAAGTATTATAATGTAGGAGATGGAGCAAGAAAAATAGTCAAGCATTATAAGAATTATATAATGGGACGAGATAGAGTTGGTTCTAAGAGTGAGGTTTGATCAAGTCATGCTAGTAAAAAAATTTGCTATTCAAAATTTACCCAAAAGGCAAATTCTTCACATTTAGGTGAATGAATTGAATGATATAGAATGTCAGGCGTAAAAACTTTAGTATGAATTCACGACCTCATTTTCTCCGTGACCTTTTTGAAGGTGCCCATCCGATAAGAAATGAAGATGCATAGAATGATGATTTCGGAAATGGAAATGAAAGAAATGATGAATTAAAAAAAGGCAAACTAAATAATAAAGAATTGTTTTCACTTACTCTATCACAGAGTAGCTGTGGGGGTTTATGCGTAGTGACTAACACATCGGGATAATTGTCTTGTTGGGGAAAGTGACAGTAGATGATTTTCTGCACAAGTTGCTAGGCCTAAAGATGCTAGAACTAAAACCAACTGAGACTGGGGAGGAACAATTGTAAAAACCATGATGACCAAATATTTGCTAATTCTCAAGGAACGTCTGGTCATGAGTCATGAATATTTTAAACTGAAAAAGAGTTATACACTCGTGCGATTATGTTATATGCATTTAAGTCCAAGGAGATAAACGTAACTCATCTCTGTTTAAATTAACATCTTCTGTCAATCGTCCTGTAAAAGCGAAACATTGTCAGGAGTCTAAATGTGAAAAATAATAATTTATATTATTGAAAATTTATTCGCTCAGTTATTGCTTAAGGTTTTTAAGAAATTTTGAGCTGATTTTACATTTTATTTAACGCAAATTTTTAAAATTACTATTGGTCGAACAACGAATTACCAACTTGTTAAAACAATCGGATACAATTGGAACAATCGAATACATAGTTTGTCCTCTGCGTTATTATTGATGCGTTTTCTGTTACACTGTTCATGGTTTTAAACAATTAAAGCAGTCTCACTTTATATAATGTTATAAAAATGTTTCTGGTCAACAACTCAAGTTAAAAAATCTTCCTTCAATTAAAGAATGTGGGTATAGGATGATGTACTTTAGGAGATCATTTACTTGTCACTTTTCTTATGATTGTAATAATAATCGTTCATATATACATCTAGATAAATTATTAATTAATAGAGGAGAGAATAAGGTATCTCCCTATTGTCATTAATTGCGAGAATTTTATCTCATTTTAATTAATTACTGTATCCCTATTATCCCTCACCTACACCTATCCATTTACCCTGAAGATCACTTGAACTCATTTTTCTGTTTCTCTGGTTGTATCATCTTGTGAACCACATGAAATCTTCCAGCTTCTGCGAAATCCATAGGCTCTGAGGAGAAAATGGGCAGATGGGAAATTTCTTACGGGCTCGGCTTTGCTTACTATTCCTTCCTCCTCCTCCGCGACGCCAATTCTCACAGGCAGGGTTCTCAACCGTTTCAATTATTGGTTTATCGGCTTGAGCGCACGTCATGCGGGACCTAGGAAAACAAAAGATTGTCCCCGGGGTCCGTTGAATAGCTCCGATTGCGGCTAAAAGACGGAGAGGGAGAATGAATCTCCCGAGGACACAAAGAGGAGAGCCAAAGGGGGGTTAAGTAGGAACTTTTTTCGGGGTAAGTGAGACGGCGCCGGGTGGGAGAGCGGGGGGCGGGATAAGGGTGGATTGTAAAGCCAGGGGAGACGGGATTGGTGTACGGGCGGCGAAATATCGGCGACGCGGATTATGAAAGGGCCCCGACTGTCGATGCTCCGACTCACTCACCTCTCGAAGGAAAACAGAAAGCTCAGGCTGAAAAACCTAAGGATACTTCCGCCGTCCCAGGTGGGACGAATTTTCATTACGGTTCACGTATATCGGGAGGGCAAAAAAAGCGACAGGAGTCAGTGATAGGGGGTTGAGAAAACTAAGGGAGGGACAGGCGATGGTCAATAGGTAGGAAAGAAAGAAGAGTTGGGGAAAGCCGAAATGAAGTAAAGGGAGCGGGATGTAATATATTTATTTGTGTAACTGCTGCTTTCCTGGACACCGATATACCCAGATGCTGCCCATACACTTCTCCTCTGACCAACACAGTTTCCTTATGCTGAAGAATTTGGTCATAGACAATGAATAATTAATATAATTCTTAAGCGTTTTTTATTTGTATTTCCTTAAAAACAATGTTTTATAAAGGATGCCAGTGGGTAGATTATAAAAATATTGACACCTACGAACGCTACAGATAATAAAATGTACAATAAACAAAGAATAAATTGGTACAACTACACACCATGAATGTTTGTACATGTAAACATTAATGCGTTGGCCTATATCTAAAAAGTCTTCATTCAAGCAACAGAGAGATCATTACATTTTCTCTCACATTTCACCGACAGTAAAATATAGGAACAATTGCTGAAAATGAACAAGAACAGGTACAGAAATGTACTTCAAATACATACCATTTTTCCGTAATGAAACGCTCAGTTAAAAACCTCGCTTCCACCCTCGGTGGCGACGGGGTAATGTCCTCGCCTGCCAACCCGGTTGTGGAGGGTTCGAATCCCGACTAGGTGAATTTTTCCCTATCCATGCCCTAGGTGGATCCACCTAAGTCATGGATGTATGTGTCTTGTCATTGTTATTAAAAATGCATTGGTGTCTCCCATAATTGGTCTCTTAGTGCTGTTAGTGGGCGATTGTTAAATAAATAAATAAAAAATACAACACACTAGAATAAATAAACTTAATAATTTTATCGATTTAATAGGTACGGTAGAGGAAAGGAACAATTAAAGCAAAGGATAATAGGGTTGGTGAGAATTTACTGTCCCCGATGGGAAATAATTACCCCCGAAGGATGGCTGAATGAAAAGGGAACTTTAGTCTGCCCGGAAGATGCCCTCAGACTACTAAGTCAACAATGAATCTTGATTAACATGACGAATAAAGGCTATGCATATGATTTAATCAGATTGCGTAAACATACAAAGTGCAGACACACAGAAATTTAACGTGCGATAAAATCTGTATCCGTTTTAAGGGTCCAACTTTGAATAACTTGGGAAAAATCTAGCTAAAAAAAGCTGACGAGCGGCCTAGATAACTAACGGAATAAATATAATAATGCGTATTAATGTCGTGTATTTTATTGTGTTTATCTGAGACTATTAAAGCGAGAGAGCGAATGGAAAAGATTGGAAGTAGTGTTAGTGTGAGTCCAGAGTGGAGAGAGAGGGGGCGGGAAGGGCAGTGATAGGGATTGGTGGACCTGCGTAGAAATGAGTAGCACGTCGAATGTTATTCGTTGACGTGCCAACAACAGAGAAAGGGAAGTCTCGCGGAGGAAGGATTTCGGGTGGCCGGAGGAGGGGTGAAAGAGGA
>WURS02281632.1:0-40181 GCA_011762765.2 Rhinocypha anisoptera
CCCCCCTTATCCGAACTTTTGCGTTATCCGAACTACCCTCAACAATCATTGGTTCGGATAAGGGGGGGACGACTGTACCTGTACAGGCTGCACATGGCGACTTTACCAGTCCATGGGGCACTTGGCTTGGTACAACTCGTGTGGGCCATTTGAATGCCAGTCCTGACAGTGCGACGTGACAATGCGCCACGAATTGGCTTCACGTCGAGTGGCGGGGCGTGCCGCGAGGCGGTTCTCTGCCAGTTCTCCGCCATGCCGATACTTGGGTGCAGTGGCCCTGGTGGCACTGCTCACTGGGCCACTGCACCCAAGTATTGGCTCCACTAGAATTGACCAAGGACAACGATTCTGTAGCAGTCACTAGGCATCGTCATTTAGCTAACCTTTACACTGAAAGCCTGCCATAGTAAGCGTGAGTGGAAGAAGGATAGAAAAAACAAACCAGTCAGTAGTGGATATAATAGAATTAGAAAGCTATCATTATGCGGATAGCTTGACAATGGACCAATCGGGAGAGAAGCCAGTGTATAATTGTGTCGCATTGTTCGCCGATGGTGCCGAGAGAGAGCGGGGACAAGCGACTAATCCACTGACTAGTGTGGCACCGATCACTATCACCGTTTGGACTGCACCACTCGACCGGCGGTAGTGATCTTTGCTCGCGCTTCTTAATCTCTGTGACAGATTGTTGGCGCAACCCAACACTATGCGCATGAACGGCATAGTCGGACTGCAACCGGTCTTTGAGAAAAAAAGAGACTTGGAGATTGACTGAGAATGAAGTAAGGAAGAGATTTGGTGTTGAAAAAACAGATTCAAAGATGGGTCTTTTCCAGTCTTAAGATAGGTCCCGATAGAGTTTTCGAATCGAAAAAAAAAGGATGGGTTGGAAGGGAAAATTAGCCCCGAAAGAGGTACCAGTATGTGGAGAAGAAGGAGACAAAGATGATATGTTGGAGCCAAATGGCTGTGATGAGCCCAAGCCGAGTTATTCCTGTTTTTGTGATTCCCTTGTTTTTGCTGGTGTTTGTGGAACGAGTGGAATGAGTAATTGGATTATTGTTATTAGACTTTACCTTACTTGAGCTGGATTTTGATGGACGTTGGTCACCAACGTTTTTTCTAATTAATTAAAATTTTGCACTTTTACAGCATCCAGTCCGGCTAGTGTGTTACCCGCCAATAGTTTTATGTACGCATAGTGTTGGGTTACCCACCGATTGCGTTCGGTCTTGATTTATGGGCTATAACTTTTCACGCGTAGCACCATTTCGCAGCGCCCGTCGTCTCTTGTCACTGCCACCGCTACTATGTAATTGTTGGGCAATACAATACAATCTAGCCAGTGGCCATTTGCCAGTGATTAACAATTCATATTGCCCATTTGACTGTGCTACTAAGGCAGTTAATTAAAATGCTTTATAGGATTGGTTACTCACGACACTATGTTTGGTTTTTTGTCCCAAACAACGGGTTGTCATGGCTTTGCTCGTGTTGACGACAACACAAGTTGGCGAAAGAGTTGCCGCCCGCACTGGGATCACTCGGCTAGCATCAGAATGGCCTGATACAGTGCTGCCCAGTTCACTTGGACGAGTTGCATTCACATGCACCGTCGATCGATAGCCAATGGAAATATCCATGTGTACAAATCACTTAGAGACCAGTGCAAAAGCCAGCACACTGTTAAGGCACTGGGTACGAGCCATAATGGACACTCTTTTAAAGCCCAGCCAGCATCCCTATCATTAGAAGTATTGTCCTCATTTGCCTCCATCGCCCCAGTGATTACTGGTTGTAGAGAAATGAAATTTGATTTTTTTCTATAATTTCGCTATACTTTCGCTATATCGACCTTCACTTCCCCATACCCGAGTCTGGGAATTTAAACTTCTGCACATGTCGCCCGAGTGCGCCGAATCATACCGTGTCGGTGACGGTATCTGTGGTGGTGGCCCTCTCTCTATCTCTCGCTTTCTTGTTCGTATTCGCTTAGACTCGTCAAAGTGTTTCAACAGACGCTCATTCTCATCTCGGAATGGAGTGTTCGGCTGAGAGTGCGAGTGAGGGGGACAGATCCAACTAGAGACATGAGTGCAGAGGCAAGTAATGACGCGCTGATGGCCGGCCGAGTGGCGTTGATAATGATTCGTTTCGTTTTTACTCTCTACACCCGAACAGTTTTGTGCTGCTGTAGAGACTGCAGTGGAGAGTAGAGCTTGCAATAGAGCCTGGCTGTAGAATAGACTCCACTGCGTTCAAAGGCGACGTAGTAGCAGCGCAAGGGAAAGGGAAATGTCGAGAGGTGAGGCCAGGAGCAGCTGATGCAAACCTAAAAACTAAAACCTATATGGTAACGTAACTACTGGCCACTAATTGCCCACTACTTCAACTTTGTACTGTCCAACACTTTGCTTTATTTTTTGAAAACTAAATTCAAAAAAAGAGTGAGAGAGAGTGGCAAGAGCAGAGAGGGAAAAATTGTACTACGCCAACGTGACAAAATGACATATTACTTAGGTGCTCACTGGTTCCACTTCAAACGTATTTTTGTGGGAGTGTCAGGTGTGTACCATGTTTGAGATAGCATTAGGCGATCAAGTTAGGTTACTTAACTTATCACGTGATTGCGTGAACCTTGAATTTCTTTGTTTTAAAATTGCTCGTTTGTTCAATAGATCGGTACTTCCGCCGATAACATAGTATTCGCGAACATAATCTTTTCCGGTGGTGGAGACATTGAGTCTACTAATGATTCAAGTTCTTATCTAAGTTTGCTGAGAACTAGCAAATGATAGATTTGTTCAATAGAATGAACAACTTTTTGGCTACAATCTTCTTAATATCTTCAAAATGATCGTCCGGGCTACCCTTTACGATGTAAAGTATCCCAAACAGACGGATTATCACATTTCAAATTATGCCTTTATTAGTGTCTAGCCAATCATAAGTATTGGAAAGTCGGATTAATCGTGTCTAGACTAAATCTCAGAAACAAATTTCGTTGGTTTCTAGAAAGTGAAAGCCAAGCTCAATTGCTATAGTCGCTCGCTCAACTCAATAAATCAAAGATAACAGACTTAGAATTAAACAGAGAAAATAGAACCAACAAACACAGGTAAAGTGAAAGAGAAAGGAAAGGGGTGGCTCACTCAGTCACTCACACTCGGGTTACATTCGAGGTGGGGAAGACTGCGCGCTGTTGGTGGTACGCTAGCAGTTGCTCTTTACGCGTGCCCCTAGGTAAACCTGTGGGGACCTGGCCAATGAAACAATCATGATTTGATTAAATCCCATGTACTTTCACTTTTTTCCATTTCAATTAAGAATATTAATTTATAATACTATTATTAATGTAATATTGAAGCAACTCAAACTAAACTTTAAACTACCCATTAAATTAAAAAAGCATATTACACCGATCATACATGAGTGTGGGCAGTCAATGGTTATTAGGTTTCGGAGCACAGATCCGGCTGAACTGATTTGAAACCATCTGGCACAAATCGAAAACTGATGGAAGTGAAACTCGGGAGTAGATAATTTTGGTCAAATTCTTTCTTCGCCTTTTTCCTGTTAAGTTACAACTTGTAATAGAAGAAATAGTATTTTTTACTAAATTGTCTGAGATATTTAAAATTCTTTTAAAATTTGTACCGATTAGCCTTGCAGAGCTCTACGATAATAACTAATTTATCTATTTGAATAACATAAATATAAATAATACAAGACTATTACCGTCAAGGCTATCTTACGTTAGAAATAACTTTCAACTCACAACTCTGGCAGCGTTTTAAAGTCTTTACACCTGATTTGTGCGGATTCACTACATCGCTTAGAGTGTTGAAGTTAATCTTCTCAAACCTTAATGAAACTTGATGCATTGGAGTCAACTTTTTGTTGCCAATGAGAGTGACGATATTACAAATTGACAAAAGCCTCCGACAATTCACAAGATGGGTATCGCTACACACTGGTTTTGATATCACTTGGTTAGGAGCTTTATAACACTTTTATCTCATTAGAATTAGAAAAAAACAAATATATTATTGTAGATTTGTGAACTAAGTGATATACAGCATTGCTTCAAGTGTTACATACAAGTCCACTTCACTCTAGTGACGGGCGCGGTGATGGTGGTAGTTGTACACTCACTTCAACACCAGCACGCGGGAGGGTGCTTCAACTCTCCGCTGGTTTGTTCGGTGTCTCCTCGCTGGCCACTCACGCCGCGTTATAGGTTCTGTTCTCTCCATTGCTTATATACGTGCCACTGCATCAATTCAATTGACTCGCCAAATGCAGCAAGTTCAGACCATCCACTCATGGTTCGTTTGTCTCTGTCACAATTGACATGACAATTGAATTGATGCAGTGTCGCGTATATAAGCAGAGGGATAAGCGCGTTCGAACTTGTGAACGCGGCGCGAGTGGCCAGCGAGGAGACACCGAACGAGCCACTAAGCGAGCGCGTACTGAACTAGTCGCTTGCTCACTACCACTGGCCCAACAATACTGTGGATGCCACGTTCTAGGCAATCTAATCATATCAGCTTATGTTAGTAGAATTTAGGTGTTTTCTTCTTTTTTGATTAGAAAATTGCGTATAAATTTAGGTTTGTTTAGTCTGTAGAATGAACCGATCAGAACAAATCTGTTGCATCGATTGACCAATCAGTCATCAGTTAGATCGCGTTATCAAGTAGCAGGCAAATGTGGGCTCTAGCTCAATCTTCTTATTCTTCTTCCGAAAACATATTCAACAGACTCGAAGAAGAAGAGGCAACTGCGGCTGTCGCGTTATTGCTATTAGAAGTGAACAGATCTGATCACAAGAATGACAGTGGTCATGCTAACACTGGTCGCAATGACACTGCTAGTGAGGTATTTCCGATGCCGCCAAAGTTTTGTTGTACAATACAAGTGTTGGGCTCTCTAGCGATGGCCATGGTGTCTGGCTGTTTCACTTGCAGAGACAATTGCAATTTGTCAATTGGATGCATTTGTCATTCTTCACATTGGTGGCTGGTTCGCAGCATATAATTAGCTCGAACAACGTTGGCGACTTGCTCGATCCGGCCATCCATCGGTGGCCACTCGGTCGGTCGGCCCGAGTGCCACTCAACAGCTCGGCGTCGAGGGAAGCAAGCTTGTAGCAAGCATTAGGCAAATTGTCCCCGAACCGCCAACATCACTACCGGACGACCAGAGATCAGGCCAATTAGTGAAGCAAACAGACTGAACCTTCAGACACAATGGTCGCACGTCTAGTGCTGGTGGCCACATAACGCTCATATTCAAACAACACAAGACGCCAAATTACAATGTAAATTAATAATGCTTGCAAAATTAATTAAAACGTTTAGATTCGCTTTGGAGTAGCGTTGCGGCAAATGAGTGAATGGTGAGAAACTTGCAAAGAGGGTGATGGTCACTGGTCAATGGTGGTCAGTGCCATCGACCGAGCGGCTGGGCGCAAATCACAGCTTGCAAAGGGTCGGCCCAAGTGCCACAACAGTGCCAATTATCACCGACGACCACGACGGCGACGAGTGGCGTGCTTGCGGCTCCTCAGATGGTGCACTCATTGACAGAAAGATCAAACACTTTATTGCCACAACCAATATTCATCGCAATTGTTTGTGAGAGATGTTGCGAGAGAGGGAAAGAGAGAGAAAGCACTAGGAAGGATCGATATTCCACACTCGACTTTACTAAGTAATATAACAAATGGTACAGGGTACAAAACAATGAGGCAGTCAAGCGACTGGCTGCAAGTCATCTCAAGATGTCTCGTGAGTGCGACCATTGTCGACTGAGCCACTTCGTCGTTGTTGGCTGGGAGATCGAATGTTGGGTGTGCCGGGCGTGGGTGGCAAGCCGTGTGGCATCGGGTATCGGTGCGAACCAACATTCTCCAACTTGATGTTGAACTCACCGCGCATGAATCGCTCTAGTTTGTCTACACACGCGTCTTGATAGTCGTGAATCCATCTGAGGCCAAACAGAAATACAACTGGAATTAGTGGTTTCATTATTTCGCAACTGCAATGCAATTTAACCTGATTCCGTTGAAATGGCATATTGGTTTTATATCTTCAGGAAGATGTTCTACTTCTGGCCATTGAAAAGACTCCATAATGGGAATTATGTTGCACTTGGTTTGCAAAGCTTGCGCAATCTCCTGTGGAGTTGGGTGGGAACAAAAGAAAACAAGTCAGTAAGTCAAGAGTCGAGGGGCGAGAGTGGGAGGGTTGGCAAGGCGGGCAGTGTGAATGGCCCGAACCGGTGCTGACCCTTGTCACCACTGGGCGTGCTTACTCGATGAACCCAGTCCTTTTGTTCCTCGTCGCTAATGCAGCGGTCAAGAGCGTTTGGCGTGAGAACCAGTAGAAAGTGTTTCGCTTGTCGAATGCTGTTTAGGAGATTATTGTCAAACTTGCCGGCTTCAAGCCGCTCCACGTCGAGGAAAACGGAAAATCCGCGTAATTGTAAATGTACTTTTAATAAGCTATTGGGGGCACAAAAGAACGGTCGCACCAGTTAATCCGATTAATGGCTTGGCGGGTAGGCAGATTGACCTCGCCTTCAAACTCACAAGCTTGATACTTTACCTCGCCAGTTGAGATCCGTTTGATCTGCGGTAGCTAATAAACACATCAAGCGTCTTGTTTGACTCGTCATTTTTGTTTTCTACTACCGGACAACTGTTTTTGAGGTCTGCAAGTACAATCAAGAAAATGATCTTTGTTAGAGTTGACATCTAGTGTAAAGACCTACCTTCTGCGGCGTCGAGCAGTCTCATCCGGTGAATACTGTTCTCGATGAAACACTCTTGTAGCAAAATGTCATCAGTGACAGAAGGCCAAGTGTGTCGGTCTAGACCGCACTGAAGCATTGAATACGTGTACCTCGTGTACTCTGGGCCTAAACTACTAAGGGCTGCAAACACCTTGGTAGGGTCACAAGAACTGTAGTCTGTAATTTGTTTTAGCGAGGCCAACTCGCGCATGAATCGTTTGCGCAAAATGCCATTCTTGATGCCAATATCATCGCGCAACATAGACTCGTTTAGCTGAAGTAAAAGATCACCGTCTACTCGACTCTTGTCGAACTCGTGACAGTAGCTCGAGAAGCCAATCTATTTCATGAGAAAGGGTATTGCAAGTATAAAACTGCATTTGGCTTAGACCTATTGTTTTTTCACTGACCTGTTTGACCCACTCTTTGACGTCCTCTGAGGACCACAATGGAACTTGTTGGGATAGCTTGTGTGGCACCTCTTCACCAATCAATCTCAGTGCTTGTGCTGCGTATTTGGATGCAATCGCGTTGGGACAGCTAGCGACCTTCTTGAGGGCTTCTACCGCTCCGATTTCCCTAAATATCTACCATTATAAAACACAATGAGCACTTTGGATCACAAAGAACTTCTCTTAACTTAATTTCGTAGGAAAAACCAACAATAAAGAAAGTTTCTAGAAAAACTCTACTTTGTACTTTTTAACACAGAAACTTTCGGGAATTCTCCAGTGCAACTACATAGGGTTGGCTTTTCCTGTGATATCTATCTTAATTAACTACCTCTGTTTGTTCTTGAGTTTTCTTGATCCATGCTTCCATAGCAAAATGAAAAGCAGCCAAGCTTCGCGCTTCTTCACGTTTACTTTTCAACACTGGTACCAGTCTATGTAACCAATTTTTAGATTGACCATGAATGTGAGAGGTAGAACTTTTTGCAAAATCTTCAGGATTATGTGTTGAGACAAACGGTTCACACAAGTTAAGTGTTCCTGACTTGAGAACTTCTGCCTCGAGCTCTTTATTAGCGACCAGAACGGTAATGGCAAGACAAGCGTAGTATTTGATATTGTCGTCATTTTGAAAGGCTAGAGGAAATAACCAGACAGGTGCTTTGAGTTTGATCATCGATTCTTGACTGTCAGGTCCACCGTAAAGTGAGAGGTTGGCTAGAGCCGAAGCACAGTGACGCAGTGTAATAATATCGGTACTACGGCACTCGTACAAAATGGTTTCGAGACCATTTAGTCTGATAACTTCTTTACATGTGCTCTCTGAGTGCTTAAACAAATGTTCCAAAATACCAACTCCGACTCTAACCTCCTCTACTTGTTTCTTGTTGACACACTCCTTGGCAATGTTGATCACATTCTCAAGACCTTGCTCAACTACATAATCTCGGTTGTCAGAGGTGAGACACTGTTCGAGAAGTTGAGCACTAGCAAAGGCTATTTTCCAATCATCGTTGGTTTCTAGATTGACCAGCAATGCTTCCAGTGCTCCAGTGGTGCGTATAATTTTGCTCATGTTAAAGCCTAAATCGTAGCCACATTGGGGTACTGACCACGCTTTGCGTATCATATCTGTCATGACCAGCAAAGATTCTACATTGTCACGGTTCTGTACTAATTCCTTGCACATATTTTGCATTTTGTTCTCCAACTTTGTCATTGAGCCTTTCATGTTGATCGACTCGGTCTTACTGATGATGGGACTCTTAAATGTTTTGGCTATTGAACTTAGCTCGTCAAATTCCATATCGACTTCGCTGGAGAAAGTTAGCATCTTTGGGGAGATTGACTCGAGTAAATTAAAGTTGTTTAAAGCTGAGCTTGCGGAGATAAAATGAGAGGTCGATTTCTTCTTCTCCTGGTGAATCATGCTTTGAGCCACATGTCTTTCTTCTTTACCAGCAATCATGTTGTCTGTGGACATAGTCATCGAGGCCGCTTTTGAGCTTGATTGGTGCTTCATCACAGTATCGCCAATCTGAATTTGCTTATGATCTTCTTTAGCAGCCATCATTTTGGCCGCGGAGAAGCCATTGCCTTCCATTTTGGCCTTCATTGCCGCCACGCAACTTTTCTCCGCAATCGTCGAGTCATTGGACATAATCACACGCATCTCCTGGTTGGAAGTGGCTGACTTCTCTGTTTTGAAGCCATCCGAGAGAAGACGCAATCTGGAACTCGGTCGAGCCAGTGAGTCAAACTTGGCCGAGTCTTCATTTTCACTGTCTGACGGTTGACTGATGACAACCGGATTGCTACTTTCTAGTGCATGGTCAAGGCTGGCTTTACGGCTGTTCGATATCTGCTGCTTGCTCACATAGTGCGACGTCTTGTTGGCCAACGAGGAGGAATGCTGCTGTGCCGAGAGAAAGTGAGGGGTGAGAGTGAGAAGGAGAAAAAGAGACAGATTCGGTTAGTGATCTGAGCAGACAATCGGCATTGCGCGACAACCTGACGCGAGTAGAGCTCGGAAATCTTCTCGCCGCCTCGCATTGCGCGGCTCACTTCGGGCGTGGAGGGTGTGTTGGTCGACTCTGAGTCACTGTTGCATTCGGTAATAATCGGCTCCGAGCACTCACTTGAATCTGGTTTGAAAAAGCCCAAACACACCGTTAGTGGTCACAAGTGTGATACTCGATGCCTCTCGCACCCGCGATCCACGACAGCGCCACTACAAGCGTTGCGAGGTTTGCTTTCGCACAGAAAGCTTAACACCCATCAAACAGTGCTAGCCATTTTGAAAAATTCTGAGATTCGTACTAAATATAGCGATAACATAAACAATGGAGAAGCATCTCGGGAAGCATAGACAGACGTAAGAGACGGGTGTGTGCGAAGCAGCCAGTGTGTTGACTTGAAGCAAATAAGCTCTATCCAATGCTTCAAATGGCTCGAAACCTGGTTCATCCTCAAACGAGTTCTTAACGTTACCCGACAGTTTTCCACTTTTAAACACTGAATTAAAAGCCTTTTTCATGATGATGATTGTAAACAATGGAGTGTTAGGTTGTTGCGAGCAAATCTGTCCAAATGTTGCGCTTTACAATCAAAGGAAATAGCCCAAGTAGTGTGAGAATTCAATAATGAACCAGTGAGGTGAGTATGATGCATCAGGCATCAGAGTAGATTAGAGGAGTCGGGCAATGATGCAAGGAAAGTCGAATCATGTTGAGGGAATCAGTGTGAGCGTCACCTCGGTTGGTGACGAGTGGAGCAATGCATGGGCAATGCATGGCACTGTCAGCTCGAGTCGGTGGCGCGAGTGACACCAAGACGCATCCACTTCATCCACTGGTACAAGGCGTCTTGTACCATTCTGTCGGTAGTGCCACGGGTGCACTTGGCAAACACTGTACGCTTATCTAGTGACTTACTTTTTATTCTTCTAACGCTCTTATAGTTAAAGTCTCGCTTGATTCTAGTTAAGAAGAGGTGCTGCGGCGAAGCTGATGTCATCATGCCAAGTCAGACATGTTCAATATACTCGAGAAATTAAAAGGCTTTTTTTAGAAATTCCGCTCGCAAAGCAAAGCTAAGGGTAAAACTGAGAGGCGAGATGTCTCAGTGGCAGACACGCTTGGTGGCTTAGACGGCAACTTGAATCGGTGCAACACGAGGCAAGAAGCGGCTATGTCATGGCGCTGGTGTGAGACAGCCAACCGCACTGGTGAAGTTAACTAGTTGCTTGTGGTGGTGATCACTGATCACAGCCGAGGTGACAGTGTCGCTGACAATCTACATCCTCCTGGACCTATCACCACCACCTCTGCTTGCAAACCATCACAAGCAGACTAGATGGAATTGCGAGCAACGAGGATGCGGTGACCGAGTGCAGTGAGCAAAGGCTAAGCACGCGCGCGCAAACTGGTCACTTGCACTAGTCCAAACAGGACGCGAATGGTGCGAAAGCAAACATCAACGATCACCACGGCAGAGTGATGCCAGTAGTGGCGAGGGGAAGCCAACGGGGTCTACTGTAACAAGTGGAGCTCACCGACTCACTGGCGGACACGATCGAGTAGGCCTGTCACCCGATCCGACCTTCCATATAAGTGCATCGGACAAGCTAGTGAATGGAAACAACCAGCCCAACGGTGAGGAACTGCGTGACCATGATTGGACAAACCAGCCGCAACAACTTGTTGCCCATCGTCATCGCCATCCATTTCGGAAACGATTATTTCCGTAACACAGAATCACGCTTCCATATCCAACTGTGTTTACACTAAAACAATGTTTTATTTTTTTAATAAAAAAATAAACAATACACAATTGATTAATACACACGATTTAGTTGGCAAGTCAGGATAATAAACTCATATTTTGGCTAGTTACTCTTCTCGGTCAGACCAATTTTGCGAATGTTTAAGTTAAATAGACTATTTTTTGATGATTTGCGACTCACAGGCACATTGCTGAACACGTTGTTGACTATATGTGTACTAGCACTAGATGGTGGCTCATCACCTTCATTGAAGGTGTGATTCTTCACTTCTTCCACAGCTTGGCACCACCCTGGTGCATTGTTTGATGTGTCCTCCAAAATATACGTACGATTAGGCTTTAAAAAATCAAATCATTTTGTTAATAAAAATCAAATTGAGATACCAATAATCAATACTCACAACGTGAATATAGAAATTACGAAAATTTTTAGCTTCAGTGCGCATTTCTTTGCAAAATGGAACTTTTCCTTTAAGAACCATATTGGCAGGATCAACATAATACAATTGTGGTCCTGTTGTCAACAAGAACATTCTTCTTCGAGGAAAGAAGCCCTTTTTCTTGTCAATTAATCCCTGTCTTAAAATCAAATTGTTCTCAACAAATTGGTGATATTTATTATTCTCCCGTTGATTCTTGAGACGTTCCTCGTGTTCCTCAGGGGTAATGTCGAGTAAGCCTTTTCGAACCCGATTAGCGTTGGGCTTACTGCTTGAATCGGAATCATCATGCAAGGAGAGACACAGAAGGCGAGCAATCTGTTTTTCACTCAATCCTGTTTCACTGTTAGTCAATTCAACTTCGGAAGGATCGTCAGTTTTAGCAACTGCTAGTAGTTGCTGTGGTGGCTTTTGATTGATCAAGTCCCAATCGTTGTTGAGTGAAGCAAAATACGGATGGTTGCGAATCGAGATGTAACCTTCTTTTTGGACATCGTCTTGTGCACCCAAACGCTGTGTCGATTCAATGCGAAGAATAGATTCAATTAAATTTTTAGCGTCTTCTGGAAAATTGGCTGGAAAGCTATACTCCAGATTGTGTATTTTCTGAAATATTGCATATTCATTGCCTCCGGAGAATGGAGGTTGGTTGGTGATCATTTGGTAAACAATGCAAGCAAATGCCCACAAGTCACACATGCCTGTAATCTTCTTGTTTGTAAGCATCTCTGGAGACACGTACTGAGCAGTGCCAACAAATGAGTTTTTCCTGTTACGATACGAGTATTTTGCATCAAATTGGTCATCTTTCTGACCAGATGGGTCAGTTATAAAAACGGCAGAACCAAAATCGGTGAGTTGAATGTGCATTCTTTCGTCAAGAAGAATGTTCTCCGGTTTCAAATCTCTATTTCATCAATGATTTCGGTATTAGCGAATTTTTCACTTAAAACAACCAAAATATTTTACTTACCTATGAATAATTCCAACCTTATGAAGATGCTCTAGCGCTAACAATATTTCAGCTGCATAAAATACAGAAGCTTTTATATCGAAAATCTCTCTTTGATTGATGAAAGATAACAATTCTCCGTTGACGCAATAGTTTAGAACAAAATCTAGTATAGCAAACATTTAGTTTATTTAGCACAGTTAAAATCAAGAACATACATAATCTGGTGTCATCTTGAAAGGTAGAAAGTAGTTTGATGTGATATGGAGATTTGTCATCCGACAAGACTTTCATTATTTGCTTCTCGCGTAACACCGCTTTTTGCATCTTCTCTCGGTAGATATGGCTCTTTTCGCACACCTTCACCGCACAATAGCATTTAGTGTGTACATCTTTTGCGAGGTAGACCTTGGGAACAGCCAGTTTAATGAGGGGAAACATGTCGATTTTCACAATTTGTACATACCACCGAGAATGAGCCCTCACCGATGATACGATCAAAGACAAAATCATTGGCAGAACGCTTGACGTTTGCCATTCTGGATCAATGCGACAGAACTTATTCAGTGGCAAAAATCGAGGGAGAGAGACGAGGGTAGATGACGAACTTGCAAGTGGACTCAATCAATCGAGTCTAATCGAGGCGTCGAAGGAGGCAGTGAGCAGACAAGCGAGGGAGACAAACAAGCCTCAGACAAGTCAGCAAATACTTCACTTCTCTCTCACAACTTGATGTATACAGACAGATGAGTCGTCACGCCGCGTCCACATAGCACGTTACGTTCGCTCACTACACTCACAGTGCATTGCTTGCCAATCTTTCAGGTCACTCCACTCGCGCACACTCTCCTCCAATACTTTTTCTTTCTCTCTCACTCTCTCTCTCTCTCTCTCAACTTTCTCATGCGCACTCTCACGCTTCGTTTTCTGAAGCAAAAATCACTGATTCAAATCAGACAGGCATCAAATGTCCACCAAGTTCTAGTTAAACAAGCAAACATTAGTGATCAAAATAGAGAAAAGTGTTTGTGGTATTTGATTAGTGTCATAAGACTAAAGATAAGTCAAAAAAGTGATCATTGATTACTTTGAAAAGAATCATTGAGACAAGAGTAATGGCTACCGTTTGGCAAGATGCTTCTCGTTCATACGGGCAATACGGTGCACCCGAGTCACTCTTGCCTCACTGCGATGTAGCATTTTTCCAATTATAGATGTTAAGGTTGCCATCTATGGTTACAATGAGAGGAGACAAGTGCCGAGGGAAAAGGAAGGATGAGGTAGAGGGGCTGGAGAGGAGCCAGGTGGCAGGTGACTTGTGGTGGTGACCTTTGGCCGGGTGGTGTGATTGTTGATTGCTTGGCAGGGACGCCATGCGTCGGCGGTGGTGAGTGGTTTAATTAACTGTGAGGATGCGGTGAGGGGGAATTGATTGTGATGGAGGGGCAGATTAGGGAGTGACTAGAGTGGCTAGGATCGTGTCCCTCCCCTGCCGACACGGAGCAGTAGCAACAGTCGAGGCGAAGACTCTGCCTGGGCCAATCGCACTCTTGGCAATGGCTCAAATCGGAGCGAGCAGTACTGGCACCCAGGCAATTGCCGCCTGCTCGTAGAAGACTCTATGACAAGAATTTTAAAAAGCTGCAAGCACCGAATATGCTTAAAAAAGGTATTTTTAGTCGTTATTTGTCTCGAATTCACACTGAATTGCTATTTGCATTGCATTCCTCTCTTCACTTTCCTCGGTGTCGTCTTAGGGTTCTATCCTTGTTCGGCTCGCCTCTTCTAGCTAGCCCGAAGGAATATTTGGCATTTTTAAATTTTATTTTGTGTCAATCTAGTCGAGCCAGGTTCACTCGTCGTGGTCTGACTAGTGCGATAGCCCTGGACGCCAGTTCTCTTCTTCTACTCTAGGCCGGCTTGTTACTATCCCAATTGTAAGTCACCACTTCCATTGTAACTCAACATCCTATCTCATAGTCGATCTTTTCTCTTTCAACTTGCTTTTATCGCCACCGTGCTACGTAGAACAAGTAAGTTTTGCCTATTGCTATTTGCAGGAAGTGATATGGGTTTATGTGCAGAAGAGTAAAAGTTAAGAGAACTGTTTTGACAGCATTTTGATGAATGGAAAATCTTTCATGTTGATAGTTTGTTTATGACTTGTGATGCACACAAAACAAGACTAATTTATATTTTCACACTTGTAGAGCATCAACATGGAACAAGAGATTAATCTGGACGAGATTACCGACATGAGCTTGCTACAGAATCTGGTAAGCATTACGTGAAGATCATTCACCTTGGCTAATTAGTTTACTGAATAGCTCGATCAAACAGAGGATATCGACGACCGCAAAGCTATTCGAGGCAGGATTCAAGAATTGCGCGCTATTGAACGAGGTAAGACTAGATGGATTGAAAAATGGTTGCAACTGACTGTGTTCTGATTGCAGCCAAGCGTGAGGAGAAACTGGCCAAACTGACCAATACCCGCGAAGACATGCTTCAAGAGCGCCAACGAAAGGCAGCCGAGCACAAGCAGCGCACTTTGGCCATGTACGACCAGATGGCCAAGTCAGCTCCAGCAGGTGGCAAAAAGAAGATGGACATTGGCATTTACCAAACTGGACAAGGTAAGGGATTGAAGGAAAAGCTGTGAACATTTGAGCTTACATTAACCATAATTGTCAGTGACACCACCTTCCACACCAACTGATTCCAAAAAGGACTTGGTGGAAGACGTACTGCAACAGTGCAAGCGAAACGCTGAAGACCGCAAGAAGAAGATATTGGCTGCTTACGAAGCTGCCGCTCGGTCTGCCCCAGCCGGAGTAGTCAAAGGTGTTGACTTCCAGCCTTTCATCAATGCTGATGGTAACCCATAACCCTAGTGACTTATTATCTCTTGGCTTACACTTGAGTTCCCTGTTGCGTAGTTTCAGGATACCAGCCAGTCACCAAGCAGGACAGCAGTGCCACTTTTCAGATGAGCGGTGGCATCGCTAGAGTGAACAAAGGTAAACTGGTCAATTAAATTTGGTCTCTTCACTATATGCCAAATTTGAAAATAGGTTCTCAACCAGGAACTCCCGTTAGTCCTGGCTTTCCTGGTGGAATGATTTTCCCTAAAGCTCAGACTCGTGAAGATCCAGCTCAAGAGTTCATTCGACAGAGACAGCGCGAGGCAGAAGAAGAGAAACGACGACTGCTTTCTGCTTATGACTACATCTCGAGGCAAGGAGCAGGTACGTAGTGTGGTTTGAATGTATCTGCCATACCTACTCTCCAATTGATACAGGTCCCAAGTCTATTGTGGTAGAGGAGCTGAAACGATTTGACGGTAAGTAGACATCTTAGTTTATGTGATCTTGGAACAATTACATGATCAATACGAAATACCCTCTAAACGGTTAGTTTCTAGTTGCGTAAACAACAATGCTACGTCTTGAAGCGTCAGCAATGGCAGCGTTTTGTGACCTTTTGTGAACTACTGTCGTATCCCTTCCCAATGCTCGCAACATTCAGCTTCGCTCTCTTCTCAATTCGTCCCAGTCCGCCTGCCACCATACTCCGACCTTCTTTCTCTTTTAATTACTTGCTAACTGTGACTCTTCTAAATGTAATAATTATTAAAGATTTATGAATTCGATTTACGTACAAAACCGCTTTATCTAGTTGTTATTTTGTTTAATAAAAACAAACTAATTTGCCAAAGTGTTTCTTTCATTGATTCGTCATCACGGGTGGTACCTGGTTCAATGTCTGAGCAAACTGTGCAAGATCGATCTTGCCGCTTAAAGCGATTGACATCGGGCCAACTTAAGTTTGCCAATTGGCGCACTCCAGCTTGTCTATTGCCAAAAGATGAGCAAATCGATAAAACGATGAGTTTAACTCAACTTGGCACTTTCATAAACTACGTCTATCTAGATTAATCTTATAAACAGGTAATAGCAAAAAAATGAATAAACATGAAAAATGATGATTATTAAGAAATCTCAAAAAAGTGTTTCTATTTTTCTAATTTTTCAAACAAAAGTCTAGACGTGCAACGTGTACGACACTAGTGAAGGCTTGGTTGCAGGAGGTTACTTAAAATAGACAGAAGGCTGTAAAAGAAACTCTTTTCTCGGTACGCAAACTCAGACATACAGAATAAGAATCATCGACGAATATTTAATGCGATGCAACAATATTCTGCTATAATAGTAGTTTTGTTTGCTTAGTCTTTAGTTTAGACATACACACACACTTTCCCTCTCAGCTCTAACCGTCTGTCCGCTTAACCTTATTCGTCATTTGGAAAGTGTTGCGAGTGAAGACAAGTTGGTGGATAAACTAAACAACTAAGTTCGCATCAACATGGCGTAAGTAGTCTTGTCTATCGAAAAGCAATGGTGTGAGGGTAGATTGGGTTGGATGTAGTTGACATCCGTTGTTATGGCCATTAACCACTAACCTCTTGGGTCGAGTGCAGAGCCAAGGCACGAAGTCCGAGTGACATCAAAGAGATGCTACTCAAGTGGAGTCGAGCTAAGACTAGAGGTTACGAGGTGAGTTATCATCAATCCTCAATGCCATTTATATTCATTTATTCTTTCCCACTAGGGCGTGAATATCGAAAATTTATCTAGCAGCTGGGCTAATGGTTTGGCATTCTGTGCCTTAATTCATCACTTTTTTCCCGACTCGTTTGATTTTTCTAAACTGGACCCGGAAAACAAAAAAGAAAATCTAACAATTGCATTCAAAACTATTCAGTAAGTAAATAGTAAATTTGTTAGTCCCCATTAACCAATTGACTAAAGGGAGAAAATCGACGTGCCACCACTGATCGAAGTTAAGGACATGTTGATGATGAAAGACAAGCCAGACTGGAAGTGCATATTCACTTACTTGCAGAGCGTCTACCGAAAACTCTATGATAAGGAGTGAACTGGATTGTATTACTGGCAACCACGATGCAAGTCAATGCATCAAATAGTGCCGAGCAATGCCGACTTCAATAATTTGTACAATGGTGTTTTATGTCACATGAAACAAAAGAAGTAAAAAAGCAAACAATATATAAATAATAAACATGTGCAAAAAACATAATCAAAAAATAATAATAAATAATAAATAGACTATGTTGAGCAGAGGTTAGCGCTGGTCGGAATTCTTCGACTTGCGAGAAGACCAGCTGGTTCCGCTGAAGGAGTTCCTTGATCGGCCCGATCCACGCGAGTACGCAGACCTGTCAACAATTCGAGTTGAATTGGTCAAAACTGGGTAAGGGAGCGAGGTCAACTTGACGAGACTTACCAGTCCGGGTTGGCATCCATATTGGCTGACTTGGTGTAGCGGTCCGAGAAAGGCGGACTGCGAGGTGGGTTCAGAGACGAGGCGCCATCTGGTGGCGATATCTGTCGGCTCTTGGTGGAGATCTCGGTGTGTGCCGAGCGACCGTCGAGCATGCTGCCCGTGCGCTTGTACGAGTTGATGCTCTCCATGTAGTCACCGTTTCTGCAAACACTTCCCGTCAGATTCCACCTCGTGCAAGTATACTATAGTCAACTTACCCGAAGCCATCACACGAGTAGTTGGAGATGTTGCCTACCGGAATGCCACGACTACCGTAGATTGACTTGGGCCCGGCCATCAAAGGATTTTTTATATTGTACAGATTCTGTTGCTCCCAGGAAGTTTGTCGTTGTCTGATTTTCCTATTGAAAAATTATGTTTAATATACAAGGTAAAGTTTTGTAATGTAAGGAACGTACCTTTCCTTGCACGAAGAACACAAGAGTGCGATGGCTAGCACCGTGCCAAGGAAGATCACTGAAGAGAGAGCAATAATGGCTATCTCAGTAGCGCCCATTTGACTAATTTTCTCTTGCACAGTAACCCCTTGAATACGTCTAATGCGGAAGTAACGCAAATTTTCTACAATTTGCTGTGAATTTTTGCGGAAAACGCTAAAAACATAAGTTAATAATTGTGGAGGTAAGAGTTATTGCTTAAGTCTTACTCAAGAAGTGTTTCAGTGTCCACTATTTCGTTGTTCCTGTTAACTGCATAGAGGAAGATATCGGTTGAGTGAGTTTCTTGAACGTCGCCTTCTACATGTGGGCCAAGTTTTGCTAGTTTCACATCGAAATCGGTGATATTGCTCAGGTAAGAGATCACTTCGGGATATTTCTTCTCTACAGTGATTGGTTCCTTATCCGACACGAACAATATCATCTTAGTTTCCGCCAAAACATAGACCTAGTAGAGAAGTTTATGGTTAACTGAAGATAGCCTGTCAAAGAAATACTTACAAATACCGTGGTGGTGGCTGAATTGCCACTCTCACTACCCTCGCAGTCGGTAGCTTTCACATCAAAGCCATACATCTTGCCTCCATCGAGATTAAAGGTTACCATCGAGCGAATGTCGCCACTGAGAGGATCAATATAGAACTTGGTGTGTGAATCGTCTCCTCTTGAGAGCAACTCGTAGCGAATTGCACTGTTCAGACCAATGTCTGCATCTCGGGCCTAAAACCATCATGTGAGTGATGATAGGAAATCTTTTGTACATTTGTATAACTTACATTGACTTTGACTACTTTAAAGCCGAACGTAGCTTCCAGTGGGACAGCTGCCACGATTGGTTGATTTTGGTTGTCAAAAACGGGTGAGTTGTCGTTTTCGTCGAGCACGTGAACTACCACCAGAGCTTCGTCGTAGGCAAGATGGTTATTATGGCTCTCTGTGGCTGTCAGGTGCTGATATAAGGCGTTGATATCACGTCCAATACGTCTGTGGATGACGTTCTCTGCCTTGATTTTCAAGTGGTACACGTCTTTCTTCTCACGATCTAAACTCTTCATTAGTGTCAATCGTCCGTTCTCTGGTTCTATTTTGAATGTTCCTGAAAGCAATTGGTCATGTTAGATCAAGCATGTTTAAGGTTCAAATTGTGAATACCTCGATAATCAGATCCGACAATGCGATAATGGGAGGACTTTCGCGCTATCTCATCGGTTGAATTGAGGTCGATCAGAAGAATCGGTGTGAGTTGGTTTTCCTTTACTGACACTTCGTAGAGACGTTGAGGGAAGAGTCGCACTCCTTGCCCGGTTCCCACGATGATATTCACCTGAGAAGAGTATATGAATCAACATTGCAATCACATTTTTTCTACTATACCTCTGCCGTATCTGACTTGGGTGGCTCAGTATCGTCTTCAGATTTCACTAAAAGGCGGTAGTGGTTGCGAAAGTTGCTATCCAGAGGTTTTACCAGTTTTACTTTTCCTGTACTTTTGTCCACCGAAAAGGTGTCGATTTCATCAGAATCTGTAGATTAAACACAAACCAATGAGATTCTCAAAAGCAAGGGTAATGTAAATCTTAACTGAGTAAGGAATATTTGAAAGGTCCTTCTCCAGCATCAAGTTTGTAGACAATATCGCCAGGTTTAGCGTTTTCCGCCACTTCCACAGTGTAGACAGCTTTGGTGAAGTCGGGTACCGAGTCAGGTGTATCCGCCACTGTTACCCAAAGCTTGGCACTAGATGTGAGACTTGGCGTTCCCCTGTCGTACGCGATTACTGTGATGTTGTAGAAGCTTTTATCTTCGAAATCCAAAGTGGACAAAGTCCATACGGTGCCATCTGAAATGACAAGATTTCAAACAGTTGTTATCAGTTAACACAAGTATTGGTAAATTGGTTAACCTTTGCCGTCGATGTAAAATTTGTTGTCATGACCTGCGCCAAGTCTATAGAATACTTGACCATTTTCACCAAGGTCAGGATCGAACGCAGCAATCTGGGTCACTTTATGGCCAGGGTCCAAATTCTCAGGTACATGTGCAAGATAAGGGTCGGTGTAGAAGCGAGGTTTTTCGTCATTTTTGTCCAACTGTCCATTAACAAATTAGTGTTGATATGTTTTGTCTACAAAATATGCTTACCACAGTAATTTTCACTTCTACTGTTGAATTATTTGGAGGCTCGCCATAATCAAGAGCCTAATTGAAAACAATGGTATTAATAAGTGATTTCTTAGAGCATTGAAAATACTTACAGTTACTTCGAAGGTGTAAATTTCCCGTTGTTCTCTATCAATGAAGCCTTGAGCAAATAACTCACCAGTATGTACGTCAATGGAAAATGGAAAATCTGATAAAACAGATTTTAGTGAAAAATCTATACGGGAAGTGACCGAAATGCTTACCGGCAGCTACATTACTAGAGATGAGATACTCGACTAAACCATTTTTGCCAATATCTTCATCACGAGCCCTCAAAACGCCCAATTTAATCTTGTCGTTTGTATAGTTATTTTCCGAAACACTGAAGCTGTAACTGTTGCTATCGAAGGTAGGTTTATGATTGTTGACCTGCAAAGTACAATTAATCATATTGTAAAAGTTCAACTGGTCAGTGAACTTACATCAATGATGGTAACGTTGACTGTAGTCTTAGCGGATAGTCCTGCTCCATCTACAGCAGATACATTCATCAAATAGATAGTTCCAGGGCGCAAAGCACCCACAACAAAGATCTCTCCGGTGAGTCGATCGATGCGAATGTCGCCATTTCCACCGTTGGTGATATAGTACTGGATCTTGGAATTGATTCCTTCGTCGCTGTCAGTTGCTCGCACTTCTACCACTTTGGAGCCAGGTTTTGCGATTTCAGGCAACAGCACAAAGAGAGGGCCATGCTGGAAAACTGGTGGGTTGTCGTTTTCATCTTCAATGTTGATCACCAGATCTGTAGCTGAGCTAAGACCACCCATGTCCCTTGCTGTCACCTTGAACTTATAGCTGGCTCGTGCTTCTCTGTCTAATATCAGTTTGGAGTCGAGTGGGGTGAAGACAACCGAGCCGGAGCGGAGGATGGTGAACATGTCAGCTCCGTCGCCCGAAAGCGAGTACTCGATGACCGAGTTATTGCCCACGTCATTGTCTACTGCCTTGATGATGGGAACGATGTGTACCGCTGTGCCAGCCTTGGAATTTTCCCGAATAGTGCCCGTGTAGGAGTGAGGGAATGTGGGCACTTGGTCATTCTCGTCAAGCACATCAATAATCACCTCGCTGACGCTCACTTTAGTGGTTGGATGTTTCTCTTCAATCTTCACTGTGAAGACGTACTTGCTTCGCTTCTCTCGGTCTAAACCAACTCGAGTATAAATCTCTCCTTCAGTAGTGATATTAAATAGAGCTCGCATTTCAGAGTTGATAATAGTATACTTGATCATTGAATTAATTCTATGTTTTCGAGGTTTAAGATCTACTCGACCAACAAAGTGATTTTTAAGATTTTCTCGAATTTCAAACCGATAGTGTGCTTGCTCAAAACGAGGGTCCCTTTCCTCGGCTTCATTCACAATGATGTTCAGTAAGGTGGAAGCTTTCCAAATTCCATCAAAGGCTTCTACGGTAATAGAGAACTGTTGATTTTCGGAAACGTCCAATTGACGAGATACGTTGACAATGCCACTCAGTGGGTTGATGGCAAATGGCACGTGACCAGTGTTTCGTGCGAACGAGTATGTGAGGTTGGTGTTGGAAGCTGAATCGGCGTCGCTTGCTTTGAGCTCGGTTAGCACCATTCCTACTGGTGAATCTTCCGAAATGAAGTGATAGTAGACTTCTTTCTCAAATTTTGGTGGCGAATCGTTGATGTCTTGGATAACCACGGCTACCATAGTTTTTCCGATGCGTGGCGGGACACCTTTGTCTTTGGCAGCCACGAACACGAGATGTAGTGCCGCCTCAGGTACGTTGTATTTCTCTCGGTCGAGTTCGGACACAACGGTGAGCAAAGGTCCACCCTCGTCTACATCTAGTCGGAACTCTCCATTTGAGTTGCCATCCACAATGTAGACCTCCATTTGACGGTTGATACCATCGTCATAATCGACTACAGGCAGACGAAGTCGAGTTCCCACACTGGTTGGTCCCTCGGTCACGTTCAGCATGAAGGTTTCATTGAGAAAAGTAGGTGTCCAATCGTTTTCATCGAGGACAATCACGTGCACTGTGGTCCAACCAGTGTTATTGGCCGAGTCCACTGCCACCACCTTGAGAACATGCGCAGGCGATTTCTCCCGATCTGGCACCTTCTTGACCGAGATAACACCACTTTTGACTTCCATATCGAAGATCTCCTCTTGATTGCCGTCCACGATAAAATATTTAAGTTTGCCTTCATCGATCTCGTCGTTATCCTTTGCGGCTAAGGTAGTGACAACATGACCGATTGGGGTATTTTCTTTCAGTTCTACTATGTATTCGGATTTTGGAAACATTGGATTATTGTCATTAACATCTTCAATCAAGATTTTGATTCTTATACTCGAAGTACATTTAGCATTAGAGGCAGAAACGGACAAGGTGTAGATACCTTGCAAAAATTTGGCCATTGTATCACGATCAATCGACTTTTTGATGCGCAAAGTTACATTAGTGGGGATGTCATCCTTGGTGGCCACATCGATATAGAAGTTGTCGTTTGAATTGTCTTCCGTGATCTGATACTGCATATGTTGGCCATTATATTTGTTGAGGTCGGTGAGGAGCAAGTTGGCAATGACCACCATGTCAAGAGGCGAGTTCTCTTTGATCGATGCATAGTACTCCGAAAAGGGGAACTTTGGGCATTTGGTGTGACTCTCGAGAATCTTGATCACCACTCCAGCCTCGGAGTAGCGACGCATGTCCGCCTTGCTGTGTGCCATTACTAAGAAATGGTGAATGCTGTCGCGGATTGTGCCATACTCGATGCGCGAGGTAGCGTAGATTCGACCCGTGTCATGCTCGATAGCGAACTTCTTGCTGCTTCCACTGGATATATTGTACCATACCTGACCTCCATTAGGGATCTTGGCACGAGGTACTACCACTGTGGTGCCCGCATCAATCATACTCTCCATCTGCACAAAGTACTGTGTCGAAGTGAAATGTGGAATGATCTCTTCTACCATATCATTGTACACCTCAATTTGCAGATCCACTGCACTTGAAAGTGGGTTTTTCTCTGCTCGGTCTCGGACTATGATCTTGAAAATATCGTTGTGAGGCATGAGTTTTTGAAGTGCTAAAATTTGCCCGGTAAGTGGGTTGATCGTAAATAGAGGACTAGGTGGTTCGATTGAAAATTGAAGCTGATTATTGCCTCGCTCACTGCTGTCTAGATCAATAGCTTGCACTGTGTAGATCACTTCACTGTTAGGCGACACAGACTGTGGAATTCGAATGACACGTGGAACTGAAAGTATTTCCGGTGCATGATCGTTTGTGTCAAGCACGTTCACTTGGACCACTGTGGTGGAAAACTGGTAGTCTTTGGCTTCGTCACGTGCTTCTACGGTGATTTCGTGGAATTTAGCTGTTTCGTAGTCTAGTGGGGCTACTAGCATAATCTGGCCTGTGTTTTTGTCAATTCGAAACGCCGCTGGATTGGTCGATTTCACTAAGCGATAATTTACTTTGCCAGCCTTGCCTTGGTCTGGATCGTGTGCTTTGACATAGATTAAACTGATGCCAGAAATGTTTTCATCCACACTAGCAGAATAGAAAAATTTGTCGAATTTGGGCGGGTGATTGTGGGTGTTAGAAGAGCGCACCACGAGTAGAGCTTTGCCAATATTGGGCGTAATACCATGGTCTTGTGCAAAAACCTCCATTTCATAGGTCGAGTTTTGCTTGTTGCTCGGCAAAGGGGCCACCAGACGCACCAAACCCGTCTTAGCATCAATCTCAAACATGCCGTGTGTGTTCTTGATCCAATAAGTCACTTCACCATTGTTGGCACTATCTGGATCATTGGCATGTACCTGTATGATTGTGCGACCTAATCAAAGTAAAACTTAGTATGCAATTGGGTGTTTTGGCTAGATTTACCAGGGTGGGAGTCGTAGGGAATCGACACCAGATAGTTTTCTTGTTCGAAAGTAGGTTGGTTATCGTTTTCATCCAAAATTTCTAAGATATATATGTCAAAATGAATTGAGTTTACATTGAATTGCATCACACTTACCGATGTCCACTGAGGCAGATGATTCAAATTTGCCATCGTTGGCGATGACCATCAGGTCATACTTTTCCTGTTGCTCACGGTCAAGCAATTTGCGTGTGCAAAGGTCACCAGTGGACTTGTTGATTTCAAACATTTGCGTTTCTTTGCCATTTCCGAGAAAGTAGTTGACCTGGTCAATGGAGTCACCTGAGTTAGCTTCTAACTTGAGGAAACAATGCCCAGCTGGGGTGTTTTCGTTGATAGTCACTGAGTAAGCAGTTTTGCTAAAAGATGGTGGGTGATTATCTAAGCGTAAAGTAACAATAAGTTAAAAATAAAACAGTTCCATAAGTGCAACGTACTGATGTCCTTCACGTCAATCACCACGATTGTCAAGCCGGTCAGCGAGTTCTGATGCGAGTCTTTTGCCTGCACAAGCAAAGAAAACTGCTTTTTCTCATCATAGTTAATGAGAGAACCTTTGCCCGAAGTGAGTCTAATCTGTCCATTTTGCGGATTGATCGCGAAGAACTGTTCATCGTTGCCTCCCACAATCGAATAGGTGATGGTGTTGTTTTGCAAGTCCTTGTCGATGGCCTTTACCTGAGCTACCACTTTGTCCGACTCTTGTCTCTCTATCACTACACCATGGTAGGTGTTGGTAGTGAAAACGGGCGCGTAGTCGTTATTCTCTTGGACGCGCACGATGATCTGTACGCCTAAACTAAAGTTTTGTGGCTGGCCGTCGTCGGTAGCGCGTGCTATGAAGCTATACTGTGATTGGCCAATGAGAGGTTTGCGCACATAAACGCGACCAGTGTCGGATTCCACCGTAAAGTGGTCTGCGTCACCATCGTGGATCGAGTAGACAATGTTGTTGCCATCATCGTCTACAGCGCGCACTTGACCCACACTAGTACCCTCCACTGCCTTCTCCTGCACGTAGAACTCGTAAGGCAAGCCCACAAACTTGGGTGAGTACTCGTTGATGTTGGCCACGTAAATGGTCACCTTGGCACTGCCCCAGGAGGGTTCCTCACCCCCGTCGGCCGCCAACAGTTCGAATTCGAGTTGTGTCTTGCTTTCATAGTCTAGTGGCTTGGCAAGTGAGATAACTCCGGTAGTGGCATTGATTACAAAGTATGACGTATCGCTCTCGGCACCTTCGATGCGAAAGTATGAAATTTTTCCATTAACGCCAGCATCGATGTCGGAGACGCGAAAGAAGGGTGGAAGAGATGTGCCCAGGGGTAAACTCTCTGGCAGTTCGAGGCCATATCTAGTCAAGTAGAACAAGAAAGTTAATGGAGTGAGTTGCCTACACTGGTACCAACACCAAACTCTACTTACCTGTCTTCATTAAATCGGGGCGAATTATCGTTCTGGCAATAAAGAAAAAGAGCACAATTGTGCTTAGTGTGATATGTGGATAAAGGGAATACCTACCACATCGACCACTTCTATAGTGACGGGCACTGTTGTGTTGAGTGCATTGATTGAAAGCATGTCTCGCGCCGATACTTTAAATTTGAACATTTCTTCGTTAGAAGGAGCATCACGATCGATGGCATCGATAACAATGATTTCGCCCGTTTTAGAATTGATGTTAAACTTTGAATAGCTGCTCTCGTCGTCGCTTTCAATCCAATAGACAACTTCTTGCTCGTACTCTGGTCTCTTGAGGTTAGCGGCTACTACTGATCCTATCAATGTGCCTCTCGGGAGGTTTTCAGGTATCTTATAATGGTAGGATTGCTGGCTAAAAATGGCTAACTCATCATTGACATCCTTCACCTTGATTATTACTTCTACAGATGGGTTGATGATATCGGCGGCATTTGGACCCTGGAAAGGTCGCAAGTTTCGGGCAGCAACGAACAATTTATACTCTGATTTACGTTCGAAATCCAATCTTTCTGAAGTAGTAATCAACCCATTGTCAGTGTTGATGTTGAAGGTGTTATCTTCGTTTCCCGCCAAAATAAGATACTTTACCACTGCGTTATCACCAATGTCAAGATCCTTGGCCTTGATTTGAAAAATATCGACAGGTGGCTCTACCTCCTCAGCCACTTCCACTTCGTACTGACTCTTTTCGAAGAAGGGTGCATTGTCGTTGATGTCTTCGATGGTAACCAGGACATGAGAGCTACCACTTAGTTGCGGAATTCCACCATCGTATGCAATGACTAGAAAGTCTACTTTGGACTGCACTTCTCGGTCTAGTTTCACCTTAGTTTTGATATTACCACTGGCTTGCTCGATGTAGAACAGTTCGTTGGCATGATCGCCAATGATGCTATATCGCAGTTCGGAATTCTTGCCCGAGTCGCGATCGATGGCGAGAACGGTGCCAACTGTGATGTTGGCAGTCATCTCCTCCACCGCCTGTAATGCAAACACAAGTCATTCACTCTGTCAGTGGTGTTGCCAATTCAAATCGAATGTTACCGTGAAATTATAGACTTCATGCGTGAACAGTGGCGCGTTGTCGTTGATATCAACTAGATTGACGAGCAGAGGCGCCACTGCAGTATTGATGCCATCTGACACTTGCACCAACAGGTCATACGACTGTTTCACTTCGTAGTCAAGCACTGCTGAGGTGTAGATCTTGCCACTTTTGGAATCGATGATAAACATCTTCTCATCGTTACCCGCCACAATTGAGTACTCGAGATGTGTGTCCACTGTGTCGGCATCGGTGGCGGTAATCTGCGTCACATAAGCACCTTCTGGCAATGACTCGCCGACGTAGGCTTCAAAAGGCGCTCCAATGAACTCAGGAATACTATTGTTGATGTCCGTCACATTAACCCGAATAATTGCGACTCCTGTGCGTCTCTCGTGGTGCTGTTTTGCAAGATCAGATGCTACAATGAAAAATGTAAACTGTTCAGGCTTGTTGCCTAGATGTTGAAATCTATCCGAAACGTAGATGGATCCGTTGTGTGCGAACACCTCAAACGGGGCATTCTGACTGATGGTATCGTTTTGTTTGAAGTAAATGACTCTACCGTTCTCATTAATATCGCGATCGTTGGCGTAGACACTGCCGATTAAGGTTCCAGAAGAAGCAGTTTCGAGCACCGAGAAAGTATAGACATTAGAAGGAAAGAACTGTGGGTTGTTATCGTTTGAATCGAGCAACGTGATTTCCACTGTGGTGGGTTTTGAATCTCCCAAGTCTGGATTAATGTTAGGCTTCTTTTCAACGGCGTTCACCTTGAGAACTATCTTGTCATTGAGCTCCCGGTCCAATTTGCTAGGATCCTTAACACTGATCCAGCCAGTAATAGGATCGATGCGGAAAGCGCCCGAAGGATCTTTCAGTACATATTTGAACTCGGAGTTCTCTCCTTTGTCGGCGTCCATGGCATTGACCTGAATCACCGTAAAACCCGTGGGCAGGTTTTCCATCACAGTCACGTTGTAGAGGTCGTATTGGAAAATGGGTGAATTGTCGTTCTACATGCAATCACAGTGAAAGTGTACTGTTTAAGACGGATTGGATTGAATACTTACCACATCGTTAATGAAGACATCTACTCTTGCAGTAGCTTGTCTCAGGGGATTATCAACTTGCGAAGCCTGTCAATACAAATATTGACACCATTCAAGTGGTCAATGGTCATCAGACAATCAGATGGTCAAACAAACCTGAATTTGAAGTGTGAGTCCTGCGCTGGGTAGAGATTCCAAGTCGATTTCTCGAACAAGAAACAATTCTCCTGTTTGTTCGTGCATCTCAAAAAAACCTCCCTCATTGCCTGTGTGAGATACATGATTATGATTATTATTAGTACCAATCTAAATTGTACATGATTCAATGTAAATAGAAAACTGATGTAATCCTTAACAAGGACCGCCAATTGTGACCAATTATGATAATCTGGTGTGCTGGAACCGGATTTGCGACAACGGACCTGTCGATCAAAACCAAGATGGTACTGGCGCACTTATCACACTTATGATCTTACAATGGCGGTACTTGATCGAGGTTGGCAGTAATAAATCATCGCTCTTTATCAGATCAATCTAGATCAGTCTCAACTGGAATCTAATGGCTGTAGCCCCGCTGCTCCACTCTACTTCTTCCCTCCCAATTATGATCGTTTTCATTACCTTTCTATTACATTTTCCAATAAAAATCTATTTGAAAGAATGAGTAACGTGTTCGATAAAGAAACAATAAAATTGGCACTGCTCTGGCATCGACATGAAGTGAAAGCTAGTAGATAGCAATCATTCAGTGATACATTGCCAGTGGAGGAGTGCACCTCGTGTGCAGTGCATTGTGCCATGTGTGGCACCATGGCGGCTAGGCAGAGTGCTCACGCCATGTTTATTTAAAACGAGTAATGATTGTCTTCCGTAAGGCATTGTATCGCCCGGCTGCCTCCCTCTGTGCGTCCACTGGCCAGAAGTAGTGGGAGCATTCTATTCTAGCATGATGGCGCTACATGAGCATCGCTACTTGCATAGCTCTTAGCGGTAAGCCAATCTGAGCGCGACGAGCACAAGCGTTATTGTGCATCTCGCGCATTTCTCCTGGGCGATCCATTGCCAAAATATGGCAGACAAGGCGAGTCGGGTGGCGAGTGAGGTGATGCGAAACGTCGATGTCGCCCGACAGCTTGCCAACTGATCGCCATAGTGCCGAGCGAAAGTCTCTACACCAAACTCTTCATCTATCTTGATAACACTCAGTGATGATATGGAACGAGTGAGTGGCTACTTTTGTCATTAGGTTACGGTGATTGATCGGAGTGAATGCGATCAAATCACTTGGTCGGTGGGACAAACCAAGTTAGACTTAGCTCCCTCAACACCCTGATCTGGGGGTAGGCGTATGATTCCGTCGTTTTTAAACGTAAGATTTAAAAGTTTGTTTTTACACCAACCAATAGAGGACATGATTCTAATTAAAACCCATGTTGATGTGTAACAAGCAGGGTTAGAGTTGGCGTGAGCATGGCCGGCACGGTGTAGTGCATACTGGCGACTTACCGAGGACGATCGAGTAACGAAGACGAGCATTGATGCCGGTGTCCAGATCGAAGGCATGAATGGCAGGCACCACTGCCACCTTCTCCCGTATCCGCAGTCCCTGTAGTGTGCAAAGAACGTGATTAGAAGAGAAGCCCATGCTTGGTACGTGCCAGGACGAGGGCGAGCATTAACCATCTTGACCATGCTTCGCTGATCACACGCGCATTAATTTGCCGCGTGCTGTATAACTTTGTTTATTTAATATAGTCGAAGCCACGAGTGCACTGCTCTTCTTGATGCACATCTCAAGCCATGTGCCAATGGTGTGATTGCAAAATCTAATTAATCGCGCCGCATCGAGAGCACGAGCACTGCTTGGCTGGTCATACTGGATTCATTCACATTTCGATGACCTTTGCGCGTCGTGCGATCAGTGTTGAGATGAACGCGCGTGCTCTGCTCCCGCTATCGAACTCGTGCTCTATGCCATCCGTGCGCGTGCATCTAGTCTGGAATCCTCTTGGGAAACTATCCAATAGATGACAGAGTTCTAAGCGAATAAGGTGAGCTACACGGTGCGAATGCAACATCATTGTTCTACTCTTGTTTGTTCCCAACCAACATACATAGACCATATTTGCTTAGCGCTCGTTGTTTGAGACATCTTAGCTCTATTGCAACCGAATTCGTATCAATTGTTGGTTGTAGAGGTTATAATCAATTACATAGTCTCCACACAAAAAATGATTCTACAAGGAAAAAACAATCTAGAGCATATCTATAGAAACATCGCTAATCGAAAGTGACAATTACTCGCATGACTTGCAACTATCGAACAGCCAATTGTTATATTTGTGTAATGGTCTTAAAATAGTCTGAACAAGAGAAGTGAAGAGAAGAGTGCTCTTTGGCAAGCAACAGGTGTGCATGTTATATGTCTAATGCTGTAAGCGGGTCTACACTTGTGGGAACTGCATGCAGCTAAAGAGTGAGTTGGGGTGGTTGTCCAGTCGATGCCGGTCGGCCACATGATCCACAGATTGGCAACAATTATGCCATGTACTGAATGGTGCGAGTTGGGTGACCGAGTTTGTGGTGTCACGCGCATGTTAGGGGTCGCTTCACGCAGCCAGCTGGCCACAAGCATCTTACGCAGTGCTCGGCCATCATCTCAGGCTAAACCTGATCCGCGCCATCTATAATTGTTATCTCCACAAATGTTTTGAGTTCACGTCGGACCCTTATTATCATAATAAAACAATGTGTGACAGAGAAGGCGCTTGACTACAAGTGCGGGAAGTGAAACGTGTGAAACACGACAAAACCATTTGTTGGATGGATCGCTGCCGTCGTCCGGCACTGATGGTAGACAAACCAAAAGCAAACAGGCACGGACAAGCGCACACTAGCTGCCGATTGAAGCTATTTTTTGAAGTGCTGTTGGCAAACAACTTACCGTTAGCTTGGCCGTCTCCGAGACACTTGCTTTGTAAGCCTCCTTGGTGAAGACAGGATTTTGATCATCAGCATCTTTGATGCGAATCGTCATTGTTGTGACTGAACTGAGACTGGAGGGCGAGCCGTGATCCTGTCGATCGATCGAACCGCACACCGTCAGTCAACATTCGCATCTACGATCCAACTCGACTCACCGAAGCTTGAATTTGAATCTTGAATTCACGAATTCCATTATCGTAGTCGAGAGCTTTGTTGATAACAAGAATGCCTTCGATCGGGTCGGACAGAATGAAAGAATTGTTCTCGTTTCCTCCCTGTCCAAAAAGAAGAGCAGTTCCGCTGGTATGGCGATGCTACCCATTGCCATCAATTGGCCGGAAATACTCACCACTATTGAATAGGTGATATCTGAATTGGCAGTGTTGGGTTTGTCTCGGTCCACGGCGTGGATGCCTCGGAATACGGTCAAACCCACGGGGGTCAGCTGCAGAAGGAAACAGTAAACAGTGATTTAGTTTGGTTTCTCTCTCTTTAAAGACATCAATCACGCTTGGGAACCAAGTTCAGCACTCTTTCCGTGCAAGTGTGCTCCGTGACTAAAATTAGTCTCCATTGGAGCTATGATTCTCCTTTTGTCATGGCTTTATGTTTCATTGTCTAGTGTCATCTTCATTGATACCATTGCGTAGTTGAGTGCACTGCGCAGATGCCAGTGGCGACTGGTTGATCGTGTGAAAATGATACTTTGTGAACATGTCGACGCGAAGTGATTGTAATTGACTATTTGCTATGACTTGACACCGATCACACTGTTTGCTTGGCCCACCGGCACCCGTGTCCAGCGCACCACGACAATCACCACAATCACTAGCCACTATCGCCAAAACAAACAGTACAGCGCTAACTCTAAATGAACTCGTTTGGTGAGCTATGCTGCAAATGTTACAGTTATATTTTTTTTATTGCACAAAATACAATTTGTAACCGACCTGAGAAAAATGAGTGGCAAAGCAGCAGACAGGACAATTGACTCCTCCTAGTGAGTGTCAGTGAGCACAATATGAGTCGATTGTTCCAAGTAACGGAGTCACTGGTCGCAGTAGGTGACACTCGCCTCGTACGTGGTCATTTCGACACTGGCCAAGTAGCTCTGCTCTGTCCCTGGACTCACCATCGTGGTCACTGACAGAAATGGTTGTAGTGTCTACTCAAAGTAAGTTAAATCTGCAGTGACCACTGAATGGCACAAGATGGGCTTGCCTTCTCAACAACACGCTCGAGCATCACGAGCCAGTCAGAGCTAGTGTCACCACGCGCACTACTCAACAACAGACAGAGCCCTCATTACCTTCTTCACTGGATATTGTCCTCGCAATTCACAATCATCTCTTTCCACACTCCTGCTACACGATTATACTTTTTAAAAAATATTAATACTAGTAACGTAGATATCTAAATTAATTTAATAGCTCAAAATGTGGCTATATTTCTCTTCTCAAACTAAGAGGTGTTTTGGGTAGGTTAAAAATAAAGAGTCACTTTGCGCTAGGTTCTCTAACTAAAAACAGTAATTTACAGCTAGCAAAATCACGATCGCACGAGAGAGAAAGGGAGGAGAAAAAAAGAGAGAGGGAGAGCTAGTGGGGTTGAATGGAGTGCCATGGCAGAGTACAAATCGAAATCGAGTGGAAGATAATTTATAAAATTATGTCATACTGACGATTTGTCCGTCTGTGCACAGATATGGCACGTCGTGAAGAAAGGGCAGGAGAGTGACCGGACGTGCTCGCCACCGCCTCAACAACAGCCCAACACTCCACTGTGCGACACAGTGACACGAGCATAAACTCTTAGTTGCGAGTGATCGGTGTATTAAAATAGCAACAATCAATTTGTGGCTTGGACAATATCACTAGTTGCGGTCAAGCCAACTGGCCTACTGATACCCGCTTGCCAGTGCGTTTGTTGCTCAAAACGGCCTACGGCAGCGATCATCGAAGATGACCACAATGGATAATCAATATGCGCTTCCGATTGCGCGCCACCTCCGTGACGTTCGGTAGCAACTACATGCTGGACATTGAACCTTAGCTGGATTCTATCGTACGTACCTCGTCCACTTCGAGAGAATAAGGAACATTTTGGAATTCAGGAGCGTGGTCATTAACGTCTTGTACGTAAACTGCAATATTTTGATGAGTGGTTAGTGGAGAAAAGTCAGTCAATTGATGGTCATTGAGTGAGAATTACCCGTGACGGGGAGGAAGGCTTCTTCCTAAAATTAAAGATAAAGAAGGCTTTTAGTTGGTCATTGTCTCGGCGGAGCGAATCAGGAATTATGGATGTTTTCCTAATAGATCGAAGTTTGGCGCTTTGGTGAGTGCACAATCTGTGCCACTGTGTCTCCAGTGCCCACCCAACGTCAATAAAGTGGCGTGCACATCGAGGAATCTTATTTGTTTTCGGATGCGCTAACATAAAGTAAGAGAATGTTTGTCTAGTCCGCCCGCCACTAATCAACACCATCGATTGGCACACGTTTACTTTGAATACATCGCACACACAGGACGTGTTCAGTCAATCACTTACCGTGCCGCTCGCTCCTTTACAGGTCAACTTGAATTTAAGCACACTTTGAGGCTCTTTCTGCAAAATACCATTGATCACCGGTTAAGTATTTGAAAAAGTCAATCAGGTACAAGCTACTTACGCGGTCGACAAGATCCTCCAACGAGTGGGCTAGCTTTATGGCAACGTTTTTGTCATCGATCACTTCGTGTTTGAAATAATTGATATCGCTGAGACTGTTGTCCACCGCTTCAAGCCGGAACTCGTCTCGTGGATGAACTTCCACTTTGAATACTTCATTGCCTAGAATGTTGGAAGAAATAAGTTAATCCATCGTGTTGTTTGACAACAAAGCTTCAAAGTTAATTTAAAGTGGACTAGGCAGATTGCTCTCAGCACGTGGTCAATCAAACACCGAGGATACCAGGACACATTGGTTTCTTCAACCACTGTGAGTTTCACTTTCAAACTCACATAGCGCCAGTGATGCATCGCCTAATGGACCACTAATTGATGGCTAATTGGCACCAACTGTGTGACTAGCAACCAGAACTCCGAAAATAAACGATGGTAGTCGATAAAAATAGATGTTTGAGAGGGAACAATCGAAGCCATGCGGCGTGATAGGACTAGCAAGCCGCGCCGACTCGATTATCTGTTCCTCCCTCGCTTTCTTTGCACTCAATCTTGGTACCAGTGTTAGAAGCGGTGGTTGCTGGCGCCACGCGGCATCTCGCTGCAGTGACAGGCGCGACCAATCGACTCAATTGACTGACTGACTCACTGCGTGTCTCGGGCTCACTGTCTTCTATGACAAATGAAGTTACTGCGACAGACTTTACTGCAACGATCAGATCTGCTCGTGGGTATGGTGCTCACAGTTACCACCGCGAACTGGGTCATTCGTTACATCTGAGATCATGCCGTGATTGTCTTCTGCCAGGCACCTTTCACCACTGCCACCGGAGTCCGCCTCGCGGCTGTCAACACACCACCGACCCGTCGACTCCCCTCTCACTCATTGCGCACACCACACATTGCTATGATGCCAGATTAAGTGCTTTTCAATTAGCTTTATCGCACCTTGGTCCGAGCGGCACCAACTGGTCATTGTTGAATGCTAAATCAACTCTGACTGACACAAATCCACTTAAAGAAGCCAAAGTCAGCTACTGACTTTCGCTGCGTCTGTTGATTTGTCTTGTGGGGACTTGGCAAGAGGGTAAGCTGGTGGACAGTGGACAGCAATCAAACAAATAAAGGTCAAGTGAAAGAGGCGAACACAGTGCATAATGGTCAAGGCCGGTCAGGGTAATATGGGGGACAATGTGCGCCCGTTAGCACAGCATCAAGAGTTCGCCGACAAGTGTTCCACTTTTGGCCACCACCATCAAGTGACCCATTCATGCCACTGCTGGTAATATCGATGCTCTTCCAATTCTACTCCCCTCGGTCTCTGCTTTGGTGAATGTCAACAGAGGAATCATGCTCACGATCAAGCAAACACTGCCACTGATCGATCGCTTTCTTCATTATTTCGATCTCTATAGATTTAGAAACTAAAAATAGTCCAATATGATGTGACTGGGTATTTCTTTGTGATATTAATAATTAAGTATGACACTATTCTATCTTTTAGTTCTTTTGAGAGTGCGATCAATATCTGCGTTTTATCGATTGACACGCCTAGGATCATCAGTAGTCATAACTAATTTGCAACGGACACAGCGTTAGACTACTGCTACAGCTTTGACTGTCTTTGCTTAGAGATGCGCCGTCGACCAATCTTTTCATTGACATGCCTCGCACTCTCTTCAACTCGTGTACAAGCTCGTGTTAAGTGGCTAATTAAATTACCTAACAAGATTGCATCCGCCGCCACTTGGCTGACAGATCGAGAAATAACGAGGTTTTAGATGTTGTTTGCGCAACAGAACCACGCCTTGATTCGAGTCCCAGGTTAAGGTGCTGGTTTGTCCTCTCGTTTTCCTCAATTGTCGCCGCAATTTGTTGTCCACTAACAACACCTGAAGCAAATTTGTGCTAGCGATGCACTCGATTGACTACAATCGCACTGCAAGTGGCATGTTGTGAGTTGAATTAGTTGAACTATCCCTAGCTCCTAGTGGTCGGCTGATTGGCTGGACACCGCTCTGATGGTGGCACACTTGAGCAATGTCACTCTTCAAGTGGCGATACGACGAGCCATCCTCCACAGCAACAGCTGCCTCGAGTGAGACATTAAAATCGAGCGCGATCACCACGAGGTCACTTGCCACCGAGGACGGGTGTCGCTCTCAGCCACCCACTTTCCCACCACACAATCTCCTCTCTTTGATACTCAAATTCGAGAATGTCTTCATTTTTGGGTATAATAGCTCAAATTTATGGCTGATACATGCCGGGACCAATGAAGTAGAAAGAACTCATAATCAAAGCAGGCGTCAGTGAGTGGTCAGTGAAGATCACATCGAAGAAAGCAATTGTCGGACTGACTTTGGACTGAGGTGAATGATATGGTGGACAAATTAGCCATCTTTGGCGCCATGGTATTCTGAGCGGCAGAGTGGCGCAAGGAGGACAGCACGCGAGCCGAGTTCACTTGACTAGTGGCTAGTGGCTGAGCACAATGTGTGCACACTGGCCGAGAGTGCCAATTACCCACTTGATCGCGGTTGTCTGGTCCATGCACCGACACTCTGCGGCGCCACTTGCCACACTCCTCCAATCCGCGAGTGGCACCTCGAGATGCATACCAACGGGTCAATTGGCCGATTCCAATCGGTGCTTCGTGGTCTTTCCTTATTTAGCGTCATTGGCCAACATTTATCATCATCTCCATCACTATTACTACTCTCATACTCAAAATGTAATAGGATTCAGATTAGAATAAGCCCAATCCGTCAACGGCTAATGCTCTGTCAAGGCTCATCTCATCTGGTGGCGTTAGTCCACTGTAACCGTCCTAGTCAGGTCGTGCGCAAACCAAGTCATTCGCTGACCAAGTCTACACTTTAGTGCAAAATTGTTTATTCCTGAAGAAAATTGTTTTTATAAATTAATAAACATATACGAATCTATTGCGGGTGAGAAAAAATACTTAAAAAATCTTAATTGAGTGTATTTCTCAAAGCGCTTACATTAAAGTACCGACTTTTAGGTTTAAATCCAATGTGTCACTGGCATTCTTTGTCTAGTGACACGGTAAATATTTGGAAGTATTTGATGTATGTTTTAGGTTTTACTTACCGACAGGAAGATTTTCTGCAACGCGCTCGAAACGACGATTCTCACCCAACGGGTAAAAACGACAAGCTGAAATGAAACAAGAGTTTAAGAATGTTAGTTTGTTCAGTAGCTAAAGCAGTGCATTGATTTACAGAGCAAGGTGGTTTAATAAGCAGCACTAAATGAATTCGCTTAATAGTAGCCATTATGAATGCGGCATGGCGGATAATGAACATGAGCAATGTGAACAAACACGCGTGTGCGGACTCAACGAGATTGTCCATCAGGAAATGAGTCATATGTCCAAATGGCATTTCTCGTCATACTGACCGTTCCAGAGCTTTTAGCACCAGCAAGAAAACCTGTCATCAAATGTCAACTTGGCCACGTCGACTGTCGCAACAGGTGGCCATTGATCAATGGACGCTTTCTGCAAGGCATTATTGGCATTTGATATGAAGTAGCTACTAATTAATTACTTTCAATGTAATTTTCAATAGCTTTTGTGTGTAATTTCTATACCATTGACTCGTTCTGGTCTTATATTTCGATCGTCAGTTACATAATATTGCCGCGGTTTGTTTGGTTTTCTCCAATGAACAGGCGAACATGACACGAGTCGTCATAGAGTGACTAAGAGCAGGTTTGTTTTTGTTGACAGACTGCATTGAAGCAAGGAGAGGTCAAATTGAATTCAGAATGGATTAACTCAGTGTATCTCGATATGGCAGTGAGAGGCAAGTGGTGAGTGAGCTCGAGGATCGAACGGGCCAGCGCGCCATTCTGCTCGTGAGCGATCCAGTCACCATGGTGCACTACTCGCCTCGAGTGGAGTGAGCCTTTGGCTGCTAGGCAGATCAGCTAATCGCATGCAAAACAATGCATAATTAGATTTCGTTGTCAGTGTGATTTGCCACAGAAAGAAAAGTTGCGATAATGTATGCCAAACTTGACCACAGGAGCAGCGGTAGTGCTGCCGGCTAGCGCGAGTGGGCCATCCTCTACCGCGCTAATTGGCTCATCGCTCCACTGCGCTAACCACTAGTACTAGTGTCTCACTCACACTGAGTCACTCTTCATTCTTCATTTGGTAGCAACACCATTTCGACTCGGCAATGCCGACCATTGACGAATCGGTCCTGTCCAGTGGCGTTGGCGATTGATTCGGATTGTTTTCACTCCGGTGATGAGCCCAACGTGTGAGAGTGCGCAATTGGTATGAGTGATGCTTTGGTATGAGTGTGCCACGAAAGTGACCACTGAAAGCGATCAATCACCGCCAACGGACACGAGCAATGAGCCGCGACTGGAGAGCGCCACAGGATATCATCATTGCTGTCTGTTCCAAGCTTGTTCCACTGGTCCATTGCACACTGTTACTGATGTTGCTCGATAACTCAAATGTCAAGCTAACTTTTACTCAAAATTCTATCTGCAACTAGTTTTTCTCGGCATGGCTAATGGTGCCAATAAGAGGCTGAACAACGGCAAAAACATGGTCGCAGTGTGCGCAGTCCGCAAAGAAATCCGACCGTGCCATAACACAGATGCTAAGTTTATTAACAAGTTAACTATCTCATTAAACTAGCTTGGCATGCTACTTTGCCCTCGGACTCGGTGAATGAATGAAACGTGTTCATAACTGCGAGTCACTGTGGGGGCGGACTCTATGACTTGATGTACCGATTTAGGAAATGCATTGTGCTTAGGTGCTTAAAAGCCTTGTGATCCATTCATTGAAATTCTTGTGGTCCTAGGCATTTGACACACTAGAATGATATTAATCAGAAAAGCTCAATTGTTCAGACTGACTGGCCTTAACTTAGAACTTAAGTTACTTTTAAATGGCATAAAATGGTGACATTCAGATTAGATATATGAAATATATATATATAAGATTATAAGTTAGGTATAAACGATGTTATATAAAAAAGTAAACATAGCTTGCATTGTGTGCCATTCACTGGGTGCATTCGTGTTCCGGACAATTAAGTGTAATTGGCGCAGTAGGAAACGAAGCGCGAGCACTTCTCACACGGCGTGCAAGTCAGTTGACAGGAGTTGGTCAGCTCGATGGCGCGCGCCGTGACAGCTAATCCAAGCTTGCGAGCGGGCTCGGCACAATTCGTGCCACTATCATAATTGTCACCGTGTAGCTATCTTGCACCGACAGAAAAAAAATGTATTATATACGACATTCTGTGGTACTAAGTGACACCTGAAACACCTTTTTTGGTTTGTTGTTCAAACGTCATTTTTTGATGTCTAAACGACATGAGAAATGAAATCTCAAGTGACCATATTTCACTGTAGTTTAAAACACATTTTTTGTCGAATATACTACATATAGAATTTCTCACAGATTTTGAACATATGACGTATAAAAGACATAAAATGTCGTCTACTACGCAAAATATGATGTATCTAACGCATTCTACATAGCTTAAAAATTGATAAAAATGTAGTCTATAACGCATTTTATGTACCTTAAAATATAAGCAAAAAATATTTTTAAAATGATTATATTTATTATTATAATTATATAAAATACGTGAGCTCATTATACAGTTATAGTTTGTTTTTATGTGTTGAATATTTCTTAACCACCATGCCGTTGATAACTTTCTACAAAAACGAAATATATAAATAAATAAAACGAATATATACTGATAAAAAGTACATTACCAAATGCGCATCAGTTAGTTTTGTCTGTAAAAAAATAAATCTGCTAATCACAGCTCCTATAGTCATATAAAATGCATCTCTACAAAAAGTTTTAAAATGAATGCTCAAAAATTTAAATATTTCGTTTGCCAAAAATGTGCAAGTAATCCGAGTGTCCAATTTTTGTAATTTAATGGAATCTAAAGAATAAATAAAATTGTAAAAAAACAGTTAGTGATTTTTTACAGTATACCTAAGGTATTAATAAATAATGGAATCGAAGTAGTCCCAGAAAACTTGTCTAAAGATGGGTAAAATTTGCTTAATTTAGATTTCTCTTCCAGATTGTTGATTTTTTTAATAGTTTTAGCTTAAATTATAAAAATAATATTTAAAAAATATATCATATATAAGTTATATACATTTACCTGTTATTGCAGTTTTGGTATTCAACTTTTTATAACATAAGACCAATCTTTTGTTCAATTCTGGAAAATTTTGAGGCATGTCTTTTTTAAAGATTTGAAATTTCACAAGTTCATCGCCAAGTCTGATTATTTCACACTTCATTTTATTTTTTTCCTCTTCAGTAAAGCTATTTACACTTTTTTTATAAATTTTTTTAATTAGTTCCTCAGCTTCATTTGTCCACAAAGTAGCCATAATTATAATTATATATGTATACAATTGTGCAACACTTAAAATTTGTCTAGAAAGTTCAAAAATTGTCATTAGAATTAAAAATCAAACGCAAAAAAACTTAAGTTACCTGTAACTTTCAATAAAAATTCTAACTGGAGTTGTAATACAACCCTTAAGGAATTCCGACTTAAGTCAATG
>WURS02281633.1:0-18838 GCA_011762765.2 Rhinocypha anisoptera
CGACTGTTACTTGCTACCCCCCCCTCTACCGCGGCGTTTCTTTCCTTTTTTATCCCCCCCCCCCCCCCCGGTCATTCTCGATGCTCTCCGTCCTTTCCGGCGTTCACTTGTGAGATGGTTGGTTTTCTTCCGTCTCGGGGCCGCGGCCACTCCACGTAACCCTCCGGCGGACGACGGCGCCGTGTAATCCGCCTTCTTACGTCGTGTTCAGACTGACTCGCCGTCGAAGCCTGAGCATCTCTATCTCTCTCTCAAGGTTTCCACCGCCGCTTGCCCATTGCGGCCCGTGGTGGAACCTTGCATTCGGTGAGTTTACTTCGTTTGCCAAAAGAGAACGGTGGCGAAAACAGTTGACGTTCTGAATTTTGTTGGTTCTCGCCCTATGGTCATTATTTGGACTGCTACTGTGTTACTAAGCTACCTTCTAACAGCGAGGACGTGTTACTATATGAGAACTATCAGACCCATAAACGGTGTTCTGTCTTCAGTGTGTAAAGCTACTTCTCCTCCTTAGCTCATTTTTCGAATTCTTCTTGCTCTAACCATCACTGAATACGTCCAATTGAATAATTTATTAGTGTTTTCGGGGCTAATGTTCTAAAGGCTCAGTACTGAGATTTAAATCTTGACCATCACATTACAGTAAACCTTTCCACAATATTTAAAGACCAGACTAATTTATTTAATGGTCAGCTACAGGCGAAAATTAAAGTTTTTCAAATTTAATGAGATCTTAACAATGGTTTAGTGCTCCTAAAATTGGTTTCCATGAAATTAAAATTTTGAATCCAAATATGTCATTAAATTCAAATAAACTCATTAAAATTTTGAACCCAAATAAGGTAAACCTTGTCACCTCTTTCGTAATGAAGTGTTTTATTGCTGTAATGACATTCAAGAAAGTCATGTGATTTGGTTTGTGGCTAGCATTCTTTAATTCAAGACCATGTACATCGGGTTTTCAACTAATAATGACTGATTATTTAAAATATGACCATTTAAAATTTTTATCATCCACTATTTTATGAGTTCATATTTATAGTATTCTATATTGTGTAGATCATATGATCCAAATATAAAAGTTGTAGGTAAGAAGAATCTGAATCTTAATGTTGTAAAATAGATGCTGTAGTAATATGGGCACAATTATATTTTTGAATTGAGAGGATTTCTCAATCATTTTCAGATTTCTTTTTTATAAAGAAAGTCATTTAATCTGACAATAGAGCTTGTGTCTAATAATAAGGAACATCCCAAGCTAGTTGGTGCCATACACACTATATACAGAATAATAAAGGTCCATTAGCAATATCCAAAAATAATTTATAAGCAAGTAGGAAAGCTCAATTCTAATTATAATTGAGTTGGATATTGGGGTGTCCTTTTTCAACAGTTTTATTTGCATCTTCTCTTGGAATCAAATATTTTTTTATGTATTCTCAGATGACTGATCCATATACCTTGCTATATGTTATTAACCATGATTTGAAAACAGTTACATAGGTTCCACAGACAGCTTAGCTCAATAAACTTTTTTTTACCTCCCATATATTTTATACAAGACCCTTCAGTATCTTCTCAACTTTGTATGAAGAGTATTGTTACAAAGTAGGGTGGGGTGGTGGGGAGAAATATTTATTTTGATTTATATCTGAAATATGCTGTCTGGGACACCAGTATCACCATTGGTGTAACTATTTGTAATCCTATTTTGTTTTACCTATCAGTTCTGCAGTATTTAATATCACTATTACCAATATGATATTTAAAAAAATATAATTTCCTGTTAATTTAAACGACGGAGAGCAAGCCTGGTCCATCTCCTCTTTCATCTGCAGAAGTAGGGAAACTGTTCAATCCATTCTTCACCAAGTAAATCAGAAAATATCTTCAGAATTTCTGTGATGAATCAGATTCAGAAAGTGAAGTCATAAATTTTAATGGGAGTAACTATGGTCAAAATATGTTTAGTGAACATTCTCCTTGGTTGATTAGAGTCTGAGAGTGAGAATTTCTGTTAGGGGGAGGGTTAAAGAGTAACCACAGAGAAAGGAAATATGTCATATTAGGTCTAGATGTGGGTGAGTGTTGAAGACAGAGAGGGTGGCATACTAAAATTCATATACCATCAAACTTTTTTTTGCACTCTTGCTATAGACATAGAATCTCCAATTGCTGGAAGTGAATAGGGGGAGGATGGGGGGGGGGGGGTGATTAAAGAATATGACTCATTCCATTAGAACGATTCCACTTAGAAATAAAAAATTAAGTTATTAAAAGAATGTTTTCTAAAAACACAGGTCTCTGGAACTGATGACAATATTAACATAACTTTTTTCATGTCATCGTTTGGGGATTGAGTTAATTTTTTTATTTCTTTGTGGAATAGAATCTAATGTATGTTATGAAGTTAATGCAACCAGTGTATTCCCGTGTGATAATCATAAGAACATGCTAAATGTGGTACTATATATAGCACATATTCTTCCTTACAGCAAATTACTGTAGAATACAAAATACTGTGAAGGACCATGGTTTTGGTCCTGGGAGGATATTCAGGAGGCACTAATGGTCTCCTGTTAGGACAGACAGACCTCTCGAATGTAAATAGTAGTGCTGGTGCTCAAAATGGGATAAACAGTGGCAACCCACCTTCATCGTCATCGTCTTCATCCTCCTCGTCCCCACCACACCACTTGCACCCTGCACAAGTGGCATCGCCCACGTCCCCCTTCCACCATGGCACAAATCTTGGAGCTGCTGGAGGATCCAGCTTAGGACTGACCCTGGATCACAATGGGCAGCTGATTGGGCACCAAACACAACTTGACCAGCATGGGGTGAGCCTTAAAATATTACCATTGTGGATTAACATATTCAAGAATTAAATAATATGCCTTGCTTAGTGGTCATGCATTCAATCTTTTTTTTGCCAAGGAGTCGGAGTAAAGGTGAATTTTGCTATGGTTTAATGTGTTTGAACCGATTTAAAGTAATTTGAAGTGCTACTGGGCCAATAACTAGGACCAGCCAACATTTGAGTAACTTAAATTACACTGCTTATCATAAATCTTTTTGTCATTATACTTTATATGCCAAATATGTGCTTAAAACAGAAGTATTAATTAAAAACCCAGCAGGTTCATTAATCTAAGGTTATCTTGAGGTTAGTCAACATCAGGATGAGAATAACTGTAAAATTAAAAGGTAATTTACCTGGATGAACCATAATGATAAAAAAACAGCAAAAATAAGAGGGTTTATGGGTATGTCCATGGGATAGAGGAGCCTTACTAAATTATTAGGAATTCTATGAAGATGTCACAGTGCCCCATTATCACCTTACCTTTTTTTACTATACGTTAAAGAAGCAGTATCTACCATGGAAAGGAAAAATAGAGGAATTAAAATTAATGCCTAACCAATTCAAATTTAGTGGTTTCAGGTGTGACTTCATGAAAGTATCGGATATCCATTATGAAATGATGACTACTTAGTACTATTACACAGGTCCACTATTCCACAAACCTGTGGCATAGTACTAATTAGTTATCATTTCATAATGGTTAACCCATTCATTTCTCAGAGAAATGTCATTTGTAACAGATTTGGATGAAAAATAAGTCAACTACTTTTTAATAAAACCTTAACAAAACTGAAACTAAAGGTGAATGGAGGTGAAGTTTTCTCTGGATGTTCAAGGTCTAACTCACTTGTCGTCATCAGGGCTCTGTTGGTCCTGGTTATGAGGAGCTAGTCAGATCACTTTGGCAATAATGGAGTCCCTCACTCAGTAGAGATCCCAAAAGGACTTCATCTATTTTTTTTCACCAGGAATGTGCTAGATCCTTCTTCAGATACCAAGAAAACAAGAATTAAGGTGACAGAGAAACAGAAAAAAACAGAATAAGCATAGACAGACAGAATATAGAAGATGTCAGGCTAGACCTAATGAAACAAAGTGACAAAAGCCAAGACCAAACAAAGGCTAAGAAGTGGATCCCCTGGAAATAGGCAAGAGCCTCTACCTAGGGTTGGTGGTGGAGTGTCCATGGGAGCCATTACCATTCAGGATGCCAATGAAAAACCACCTCTACTACTTTTCCCAAGATATTTTTTATCAATTCTTTTCAGCTACAGAACTAAACTCACTGGGGTGAGTTGCATGTTTAGCAACTAGACAGGCAAGGTTTCATGCAATTTTAAAGCAGTGGAGAGGCACAGAAGAGGAATAGAATCATTAGAATAGAAATGAAATGTTATGATAACATTTACTGGAATAAGATAGTAAAGGTTATACAAATTCAAAGGAGAGAAAGGATAAATAGCAACAACTACAAAGCCAGACCCTGGATTAGAGTCATGAAGCAAGTAATGATTAATGTCAAAGTGAAACATTACTGAAAATGAAGTGCTTAACAGATGAAAGAAAGTTATTGAGTGTGCCATAAAATTTTACTGATATTCTCTAGTAGTTAAAATGAGTGTCTTTTTGGCATATATGTCCACCAATGAATGAAAAATTGGTTCTAGCTCTCTTGTAATACTGTTTTATGAGACTTTACCTAAAAGTCTTACACATGATACAAAACTATTATCCACAAGTTTAATTCAATTAGAAGGTAACAAGAATATAAATGGATATAAATTCCAGTTTAAGCATTTCACCATTTATTGAATGCATTATCTTCTGGATTTATTATTATTATATATATGTATTATAGTTAGGAAATCCACCACAAGTGGATTCTAATGAAAATATGGAACAACTGTTTCCTAAAATGATGGAATTTTTAAATTAATAGTTATGGGTTGATTAACATAATATCTTTCCATCTAAACTATTTTATCATATATGCATGATAATGACATGCAGTTTTTCAAAAATAATATTAATAATTGTTCCATTAATAAAATAATTTGTTCATGAGCATTACACCAGGGGGCACAGCAACTTACATTTCCCTTTTGTGCATATTAAAACTGCCTTCCTTGGTCCATATTCCATGGGAACTAGAATTATTAATGCTCTTCCCAAATAACTAAAAAGTATCAGAGACATTTCTAGCTTCAAGCAAAGAACAAAACATTTCTTGCTCAACAAGCTCTACTATAGTGTTGATGATTTAATGACTGTTATGTCAACTATGTGAATGATTTTTCAAGATTGTGTATCATTTGCTCACCTCCCATATATTTTGATGGGCCCTATATCATGTACATTGATCTCTGGACCAAATAAATATTATTATTATTATCAATTTGATATTTGAACATAATTTTATCAAAAGTGCATTTTTCCATAAAATGCTAAAGGTAAATGAAAGGGATACTGTGTTCTGGGCTTTTTGAAGGTACGTTGAAAGTTTTTTGTTTGAAAATGTTTCTAAAGTCACTCAAATGGCATGATTTTTGAATTGACAGCACCACTCTACTGGTGTGGAGGGCCTTAGTAGTGTGGCGCACACAGGCCATCACTCAAGTGGTGGCCGACCCAGCCAGCTCCCCATGGACTCACAAACTCTCTTTGAAACATACCCAGAGTACAAGGAATCAGCAGCACAACTCCTCTCAATGCCCGTCAAAGTAATTGGCCCTGTAGGCCTCCTGTATTTGAAGCAGAGGGAAATGGCTACCGTTCTTCCACATGACAGTAAGATGCTTTTTTGATTGAATTATTATTGTTGACCTACCAATTAAAGGAAGGTTTCCAGTTGGTCCTCAGATTTACTCTTCTTGCTTTTTCGGTCCTGCGTGCTTTCTACTTGACATTATTCCATTCAAAATCTCCATTCATTTCCTACCTCTGCCACTCCTAACATTCTACCTCTTCTCTGAGCCTAAGATATGCCACTACTTGTATCCTTTCCATCCACTCCTCTGAAATATGTAACACCTTGTCTTTTGCATGTCCCACTGTCCATCATACTTTCTCCATTCTTCTCCAGGGCCTAATCTCTAAAACTTCTAATATATGTTCATTTATATTTGAAACTTTGTCAAAGTTTATTATGGATAACTAATAATGCAGAGTTATATGTATACATACTGCTGAGGAGGATGGCATCTTACCATAAGAAGGAATCATTCAAATAGAAGTGGACAACTAAAAATAATTGAGTACTAGGAGGATACCCCATGTCTAAAGATTAGAGCCATATTCTTTCTCAAGTTGAGAGTTCTCCCATGTTCACTGCTCCCCTATCTCTTCCACCCAAATGTCCTAATGTGTCATCCTCTCCCTCAATGGTATGTGTATATAAAGAAACTTTTTTAAACCACTTTATCTGATGAAATTTCATTTTGTAATTCAGGTTTTGCTCAATTAAAAATTATGAAGTTAAAAAATAAAGATTAATTATAAAGAACCAAGTAATCCATTCAATTCTGAAGTGGGATAAATACATACCTTATGGAGATTGACAACTTTTATTGTGCATTCTTATTTCAGTCATAGCTTTAACAATTTTCTCAAGCAAAATAATCAATGTGCAGTACTTCATTACAGCTGAGTTTTTAAGACAAAACCTGATGATGGAAATTGAAGTTTTGATCCTGATTTGCCTTCAGCTCCCTTGTTACTCTTTTTCAAATTAGTATGTTATTTCAGTTAGCTGCTATGATCAAAAGTGCAGTTTTTAGTAATGAAATGTAATCAGTTGCTACATAAAAGAGGAAAATTTTACGTTCCGTTTTTAAAAAATGTTGAATTTCTAAAAATGTTATTTCATACTTGAAACAAAATCATGATGGAATGTAAAACATTATTATTTTTACAGTATCAATATTAATACTGGTACATTAGTAATTTTTCCACAGACTTTTATTGGTTTCACCATATTATGGCATTATCACCTGATAATACTGTAATATGGTGATACTCTCTCAAGATGAGATACATTCAGTTTTGCTGGTTGTAAAGATTCACTGGACTAGCCAGTTGAAGCAGAACTGATTGATCGAGGGATAATTAAGCAAGGTTTTACTCTATTTAATGTTCCACTAAAATAGAGAACTCCATACTATGATTCAGGATATTAAGAAGTTTTGAAGTCTACTGATATATTATGTTTTTCAAATAAGTCTTTTATTGATCATGCAAGGAATCTCTTTTGCTAACAAATCTCTCTTTTTCTTTTATTTCAGAAAATGTTTCCATTATTGGTTCTGATGATTTCACCACTTGCATGATTGTGGTGTTAAGGCATACTGGTGAGTCATAAGAATTAAATATTATAATCATTTATTTAAATTTTTCAGTCATTTTTATTATACTCTTAGAATAATAAGTGCCATGTACCATAAATTTCTCTTGTCAATTTCTGAGAGGATTTATTAGTCAAAGTGTAAAAGGAAGATGCAAATAAAGAAGTATGTAATTTGAAATAGCCAGAATAAAGAAGTATGGCAAATCTTTCTTTGTTTACCACTCCAGATATAATAACTTGCAAATTTGCATGGAATGGGAGCATGCAAGTACCGGTTGATAGCCGATAGAGAGTGCTGGGGAAAGTGAGTGAATTATGAAAAGAGGATTAAAGGATTAGAGTCAAAGTGCACATCATTAAGTAGAGGGTTCTCCATGCATCATGCATTGAATGTATTTCATTTTAACAGTTTAAGTTTCAGCTGAACTTTGTAGTAACTCTCTGATGAATTACTTTGTATTCAAAGTCACTTTTATGGATTGCTTCAAATATTTGTTTGTTTAGTAGAGAAATTGTGTTACCTACGAAGATAAAATTCTTATGCCTATTAATTTTTGTGGGAAATTTTCTTTCGACCTGCCTGGCTTTGCATTCACACAATGATTCAAATATCCTATTTCTCCTGGTCAAGTACATATGTCCCCATATACCTCCACTGTATTTTTGGTAATATAGAGGCTGTGTGGATTAAATCTTATCCTGGGTAATGCTTTTTATATTTTGCGAGGCAGTGTTTAATATATGGTATGCTACTTGTGGGTCAATCTGTTAGGGTTCTGAGAATACAATTCAAATTTCAATCTACTCTCTATATACATTGTTATAAATTTGGTGCATTTATTGACAAGGAGCTGAAAAGTCATTGTTATGGCCTAATGTGTAAGTGCATACCAGTGTACAGTTAATGTGTAACCAGTTACATCACGCAAAGAGGAAGAAATTTTGTCACCAAAATTGCTACTTTGTAACAGTGTGTCTGTGCTAAAAACCAAAATCAATAATGTTCCAGCACATTGTTTTGTATTTTGTTTGTGTGGGAAACTTGTGAACGCTGTCTCAACGTGGAAAGTTTATGGATGATTGTTTGAAACTACTTGAAATTGTATCATCTGAGAAAAACATGATTGATGATAAAAAGGAAATCAGCTGGTTTCAAGTGAGCAGAGGAATCCCTGTAAAGACAACTTGGGTTATGACCCTAAGTCATGCAGAAAGAAAATTGTCCATGATTTGTTGTCAATCCAAGATTGAAATCACTTATGTGAATCATGTTTTTGTTCATTCATAATTGTGATAATAGAGTAGTTGGCATGGTTCTCAAAATCTTGCTGAGGATATGTGAGCAATTATTCCCATACCTTTATCTGCTTGATAACATATGTACATTTCATGCCAGCAACATTCTACTTTTCAGGTTCTGGTGCTATAGGTTTGGCACACTTTGATGGTTCAGGCTTGGAAGAGGGTATCCCTGCTATGCTGCACAAGATTCAGGAAGTGTCTGTGGGGTTCCCTGAAGGCAGAATAATGCTTTCACTGGTTGGTGGTTTCTCAGATGCTAGGAACTACTCTGAGGAACTCCTGGCTGGGATTTTACGTAAGTATTTAGTTAATGTGTTTTCAAAGGTTAGAAGATTTTAAAAATGTAACCATCTTTTAAAAAGATTACTCTTTCTGTGTTTATATTTTCAAGAATTGGGACTGAAAAAGTCAATTCTTATTGCACTCTTATAATGGGAGTGCTTCTATAAATTACAACTCAACAGCAGGGATTATTATCTATTCGAATATTGGTTGAAATTGAATCTGAGTTTCGGGTTGCTCTCATATTGTTTTATCAGGACAAAACAATGTGGTAGCAACCCAAAAACTTAGATCCTATCTAACAATCACTGAGGAAGACTTTGCAGCATTGGTTGAAATACCTACAGTCATCACCGAAATGAAGTTTTGGTCTATTAAAAAAATGCTCTCTAGGCATAAATAAGGTATTTCTTCTTCAAGTTTATTTTACTTTTCATGGAATACTTCAAAATGTTTATTACATTTTGTCTCTGCATATTAGTGCAGTTAAAACTGCTACTACTTCGCCCACACTAAGTTCATTTCCTGTAATTATAAGGTAAATACATATTTCATAAAATATGTACAGTTTGTAATTGTGATTACTAAAGAAATATGACTTTTATCTGTAGGCTTCTGTGATCAGAAATTGCAAGTTCCCAAGAATCTGAGGAATCTCTTCCTTGCTTATATATCCCACCCGATGTTACAGATTACACTTAATAATGCATACATCAAGCCCTTGTTCATCGATAATTTTATTCATAGATTTCTGTCTGAAGTTGCTACTCATAAAATCAATATTACAATGTGAAATCCTTTTCTTAAATGATTCATTCTGTAATGATCATGGCATCAGCAAGTGCAGAGCTGCTTCCACCACGCAAGGCAGTATACAAGGTTGTATCCTACCAAAGAAGAAGGTGGCATGGAGGGAATAAGATTTAATAGAAATAGTGAATGGTTTGACATCACATCCTTTGAAAATTGGTGCAAAACAACATGCATCCCATTTTTCATAAAAAGGCAGGGACCTTAAGCTATAGTAAGGGGCAATCTTTTGAGTCACCTCTCAATAAAAGTTAATAGAATCTGTGAAGAAATAGGACTCTCAGATTTGTCATTCTTCCTCATAACGAGACAAATTTATGTGAGCCTCTTGGCTCACATAAATTGCTTTTCTCAGCTTCTAAAGATTGTGTAATGAAAATATTTGTTTCAATGGGAACACAAAAATCAAGTAGTGCTTCCAAAAAGTGAGTACTCAAATAAAATCAGTATTCAAGTCAGCAATAAATGCCTAGAACGATGATCTAAAACTACAAAACATGAGATTATTTCTGTCCATACAGTGTTCACATTTTCTGTGTATTGCTTTTTTATTTCCACTGTAGAGTGAACTGTATTTGGATAGTATTAATCGATATTTTTCAGAGAGATGAATTATGTAACAATTTTTTCCTGTTCTAATATTTCAGAAGGTTTAAATTAATTTTGGTTTTCACTCACATCCACAGTCATACCTATGATTATACAGGAAAAAGTGCCTGAATACACCCCAACTTGTTGTACTTATTTTTTTTACTGTTGCATAGTGTGAAAAAAAACGTGTGATGGTTGAAACCGCAACTATGGGGTGTGATCTGATTCTGCTTTAAGCACATTTATGCAAGAGTCAGAACAGCAGCAAAGTATACTCACACTCTTAAAACAAGAATCTGATTCCTCCCCAGGATTGGAATTAATTTTTAGCTTTTTAAGTACTTGATTCAGATTACTGATTCTTGGTCTAAAAGGAATCAGAGAATTGGATAATCATATTGGCCCATTACTAAAAAGGATCTCAAAAAAGATGGAGAATATTATTATGTTATTAATTTTAAACACCTACATAAGCTGTCTGGGCCTGCATCACAAAAAATGTACTTAGTAAGCCGTAATAATGTGGAAATCATAAGTGATATTTCTGTGGGCTATTGATAAATTCATGTAAGCCATTTATATGAATGTTTTTTTTATTTAGCTATGTCTTTTTTCCAGATACCTTCCATAAGCAGCCTCTTGAGGTGGACCTCTCATTAGCTTGTGTTTGTAAATTGAACACAACAATCAGAGGAGGCATACATTGGCCAATTGTATATGGCATAGGTAAGTTCTTTTTGTTCATTTGTTTGATACTTATAATGCTCTCGTTGAATTTCTCCCAAAACACCCCTCCTATTTCAATGGTTAACCAGTCATAATTTGTTTTTCTTTCTATCCCTTTGCTCCATCTTTTCTTATCCTACCATATTCCATTTTCTCTATTCTTTAACTTAGAAAAGTTGTATTTATTGCCTTTTGTAAAGGATGTAATTCTTAGTTGTCTGGCATGAAAGAGTAGGTTTAAGGAAATTCCATAAAAATAAACTATTTTTATTAACCTTCAACTCTTCATACCTGAATGTCGACTGTCACTCAACACACATACCCTTAAACCCAGGAACATTTAACAGTAGAACCCATTGGGTTATTGGTTTGAGGCTTAAAAATTCCATGCCCAAGTAAATTTATTGGCACACTGGTTTTTATTCATGTAGTCTTCTTGGGTTTTCCTCTGAGCTAGGGTCTCCCTTCTGGTCTTTCAACACTTGACTCAAATGTCATATCTAGGACTGGCGAGTCCCTAGCTGTGGAAAATACCATTTCTGATTACTCTAACTCATGTTTTTTTTGAGAAGTCATATGGGTCCTATTAGTATGAAACTTTGACTATTCTATGTGAAGACTGTCTTCGAAATTCAGTGGGGATTGATTCTCAGGAAAGCAGTGGATGAGGAAAATGTTCATCAGGAAAATGTCCCTCACTTAGTTCCGAAACATCTCCAAGCAAGGGAGATTACATGGAAGTGTGTATGTGCAGAAAAAATAGGCTATGTATATATGTATTATTTTTTTCTTTGTATCCTAAATTCAGTTAATGGTTTTTCAAGAGTTTTTACTTTTTCCAAACCTCTGGATTTGCCATGTTTTAGGGAAAATTCTTTTTTAGAGTCTGAGGAACTGTATGATGTTTCTCTTGGTAATTGCTTCCATTATTTTTATGACTATGTCTCACCATTGTGCTTATATTTTTTAATATATGCCTATATTCCTTGGCTCACTCATTTTCAGAAATGGTGCTATGCTCATTTGAAAAGTTTCTTTTCTGACCATGAAAAGCTGCAGGTAGAAAAAAAGGATGGAATTGGAACGCTGGCGAAAACCCGATACCCCCTTTGAGGATTCTAGGTCCCTCGTTTCACGCTGTGCGATCCAATTACCTCCTGTCCCCGAGGCTGCCAATTGGCTAGCCCAGGATCTTCCTATTTTATTGCCGTTTGTTTACAGTTTTCCGGGGTTCCTTATATTTAACCCCCGTATTATTTGTCATCATTACATGTTACAGTATGCTTTGTTTAATATTCTGCTTCTGGTCGTCCAATACATAAAATATCGTTGACAGTGCAGTTTGAATAATAGCCAGTAATAATACACAAGACATTATATACTATTTACATTACATGATATGTATTCTGCCTAATACTACCTTACGTTCTACCTAATACTACATGACTTAATATTTAATGTTACATAATGACATGATTTTTAACTTTGCATAATATATCAATTTAAATAAATTTTGTCACATTACGTAAGTTATTTTTGATTCTTTCATGATTTAGTAGATGGCATTAGTTTCATAAATATGTAATTTCATTAAATTTTCATGTTCTGTTATGTGGTTTGGCCATAGAATTCTTCTAAAGTAGTGTGGTTTTGCAGTTTATCAAAAATGGACAAAACCTAATGTTGTGCTGTTAGCACATTTTTTTACTCGATAGGTAAATTGTCTATGGAAATAAAAGATGAATCGGATTCTATGGATGGTAAATCCTCCCCTTTGTTTTCTATCTTTAAAAATTTTGTCTTTATAATTGAAACATGGATTCATGAGCATTTTTGATGGCTAATGACCTGGGTGCCCAAAAGCTGCCACCACTGATGAAATCATTTCAAATTGCATGAGGTCATGATTGCTGATCAGTAATTGACCTTGCATGAGAGTATTGAGGCTGCCAACATATCTTCAGAAATCATGTACTCATGGATGTAAGGAATCAGAAAATTGAATACAAGATCTGCGCTTCAATATACTGAAAATTCCCCAAAAAAATGAACCACTGTAAATCTATAGTAGTAAATGTTTAGTTGTTTGGACATAGTAGTAAAGGATAGAAAGTTGTTGGATAAAATATGAAAACAGGAAGACAAGAGAAGTGGATGGGAGAGACAGTGAAAGGTTGGCCGTAGAAGAGAGCAACAGATGGTAGAAAGTTGTCCTGGACGGTTTTTGGCTAAGCAACGTAAAAATTAACCCTTTCCACTAAAATTTATTTTCTGAATATCCTGCCCCTATTCACTATTGATTTTTTTGTATTTTTTTTCACTGTAATGGTTAGTAATGAAATGATATTTTGTAGGTTGTAGTTAATGTAGAATTTTGAAATAAAAAGTTTATTACACATTGAAAAGTATCTAATTATACGTATTAATTGTTATTAAGGCAATTAATTTATTTAACTTAAATTATTATATTAAAAAGTATAATTTTAAGAATAATAATTATTATTCTGAAAAAATAGAATTATAAAAAGAATATTTCACAAATATCACAGAAAAATTTACACATATGGTTAATAAATGAGAAATATCCGCGTTATGAAAACAAAAGCAAAAAATTATATGACAGGGATTAATAAATTAACAGTCAGCTTGTCAAGGATCACTTATTTCGTTTCACAAATCATGTTACAAATAGTATACTAAGGAAAAATTATTTTTACATTTAGTTGTTAAAAAAGTATATATTCCTAGAATTAATAATCTTTTAGGAAGAGGACATAATTTATTTAACACATAGCGGGACAGTAGTTCCTAAGCGACAGTGATTTTAAATATTCTATGCAAAAATTAAGGAACCCTCTTCCCGTAATTACATCATGAACCACTTCCTGTATAAATTCATTTTATTCCCTCAATTACAATCTATTTCATGAAATACAAGTTCTTTAAGTGCATTATAGATGGTTTATAATTGTCTAACTTTCAAAACGTTTATATAGTCCCCCTAAATTGCACCACTATAATTAAAATCTGATAACGAGCTACACTCGTCATTGTGTAAATTTGGCATCGGAAGTTGATGACGAGCTGGACTCATCATTTCAGCGTAAGGGGTTAATGGTTACAGGAAAAAGAAGCTTGGAAAACAATGTATTTTTCCACAGATTTTATTTTTGAGGTACTACTAGTTTCAACATGCAGATGTCATCATCAGGTACAAAAAACCTATTGTATCTTATAATTTTTTATACCCGATATTGTCTATGCATCAAGACCTGATTAGTACATGAAAATAAAAACTGTGGAAAAATGTATTGTTCCAAGCCTCATTTCTGATAGAATGTTGGGTCAGCAAGACAGAAACAGGAGCAGGATAAGCATTTTAGAAAGTGTGAACGGATGTATATATCACACAGAACTTAAATATTAATAATATGTACTAGTTTTAAACAAAAAATAATAATGAATTAATATTTTAAAGGAAGGATACTATGCACACCTTAAATAAGTAGAAATAGTTGTCAGGGTAAAAATACAAGAGATTGACCCTGATTCAGATACTTTTGTCTTACATTATGTTGCCAAAAGTCTATTTTACACATAATTTTTGCCTGTTTGTATGTCTGGCTTAATAGTTGTAAGTAAGCTGAACTTATTAGGAGAATATAATGAATTTGTAGATAAACACCTCATCTGCCACTTAATAAACAAGTCTTCAACTCTAAGTTCAGTTTGATAATTAGAGCTCACCTGGTACCAATCCAGATGGCATGTGAAAATTCACACATAAGGTTAGAGGAGCTTTAGTTCCTTTCTCGGTACTTGACCAGGAACATCTGGTACCCAGAAAATTACTCGCATGGGTTAGCTGCAGATATCTAGAGGTGTCACTGGGCCTCTAACCTGGGTTGTTTCCCATTTAGTAGCTAGCACAAACACTTGGGCATCATTATTTAGCTTAATGATGTCTAATTAAAGTCATGCCATCATTTGCCAGCATGTGTTATCCATTGACCATTGTTGTCTTTAGTTATCTGCATATTTATCTCTGCAGATGAGACCAATCTGTTTCGGCTTTTGATTATTGTCGTGTAAATTGATGTGTAAAGCTGATTCAAATGAGGTACTTACATGCCATAAGTATTGAAAATGGTGCTAGATTATTGTTGAATTATTCCTACTGTGCCAATTCTATTAAGTTTTGAAATAAATAATGATGTATTATTTTTTAAGAGTAATTTTGTATGAAGCTAGTGCATTGGTGAAATTGCTCATGGTGCTTGTGCAAATTTTCTTCATATAGGTGTAATTGTGAAAACTGGAGAAATTTTCCCTGCAAGTTTTCCAGACAAAGGGCCTGATCAGGAGTTGAGGTGTGCTAGAGTACTTACTGGAGGACAGCAGGTATGTTTGTACTTTGAATAAGTTCATTGCTGCCTGTTTGTGGCAGATAGTCTTTTACTCTTCACTATAGTGAAGCCGTGATATTATTCTTTCTGTTAGTTAACACTTTGAGTCAATCAGTGATCATTTTAGATGACTTATAGCCGAGACATTCCATGATTAAAACAGAAAAACAAACAATGAGGTTGCATTTACATTGGATGTTCTTTCTAATACATAACACATGACATTGTTTTTCACTGTAATCGTCCAAGGTACACGGTAATGGGCATTTAATGTACTTTAACTAGTAATTAACATAATGACATACATTTTATACCATGGAAACATTCTTTCAACACATTGAGACATACAGTAATACTGGAGTTCACCAATTAGAAATCCCAACAAATTTATCTCAACTCCCTCTCCACTCAATTTATCATCAAATTTAAAGACTTTATATTGCATTGGAAGGTAATTGTAAGAAGTAGAAGTACACTGGGCACGCAATAAAAATGATTCTGGTGTATAATATAAGCTTGTTTGTGAAATCATTCCCTCTAAAATGTTGATATTGTTCACTTTTATTGTAGCAGTTCCTTTCAGCAATATATAAATATTGATATATGATGCTGATATTATTCTCTTTGAACATTGTCTTCAGTAAAACTACTCGTAACAAGAAATAATTAAAAGTGCAAATGTTACCAAGAAGATGGTAGATTGTTGTGTTGAAAGATTCTCAGGTTTCTTTCTGGGTGAAGGCATTAATGTCCAGCGATGTGTCGATGACTGAGTATGCCATCAAAATGTTGGTGCACATCAATGTCTTCACCTGGATGGAAACCTGAGAATCTTTCAATGCATCCATTCACCGGGAACACCTCAGAATATCATGGTACATATATTGTAGTTGTTATCATAACTTTCTGGTAGAAACACATATTATATCGCCTATCACATTATGTCAAATTGATGTCAAATCCTCATAAGAAATAGTTAAACCTTAAGTTGATAGATTGTAGTATTCTTATTTTGGTATAAATGCTTGTGCATATATGAAATTCTGCCTGTGCCAAAATTATTTACATACAAATTTTTTCATCAAATTATCATGATATTTATTCAAATTGTTCTAAAGCATCCTTCCTCTTTGCTCTCTACTATGCACCAATTTATATCATGTAAGTGAATTTAAGTTGCATATCCAGTTATGAATATAAAGATATGCAATTTTCCACAAAATATTTTGTGGAAAATTGCACATCTTTATATTCATACTGATGAAATCCCACCACATCACGCCTGATACTTCACTATTCTTTATACATATCAAGTTGACATTCCACTTTAGTGCATTTATTGATAAAGTAGAAAAGTGCAAACGAAGTTGTCTGGAGTTATTCATTTCTAAAAATGAAGAAGTTTGCAACAGTAATTTGCTGAGTATTTTGTGAAGCATTGAAAATGTTTCCATTAGCTCCAAAAATACAAATAAAGGTTTTTTGGATGGTATGCAAAGATTTTGTACCTTCTAGTACACTTGGGTGTATTGTATTGTGGTTTATTGTGTATGTTATATTTTGATGATTTTTTTTAGCAGTTTTGAATACACTGCAACAGCTTGGATTATGCTGTTTCCTTTCATGAGGTTGACAATAATTGAAAACCATACATCTATTGATTCTTCCATGTATTGGTTCTGAAGAAAGACATTTATCTCATTAACCATTTGTATTATTTTTTATCTATAGTTTTTATATTTAAAAAATGTGAATTGATGTAAAAAGTAACTTTTAAATACTTGTAGCATGTATATATCTAGCAACAAATAAGAAATTACCTATATTTTGTTGAGTGTGCAGTCATTTTTTTGTTGTTCTAGAGCTCTGATGAAGTTGCTTTTGAATGCTCTATAATTATTGAAAGTATCTTAATTTCGAGTAAATGTCTTAAGATAAAGAAGATTTTCCTTGTTCAAAGTAGAACTATGTTTCTTTTCATTACTCATTTAATAATCTCTTTATCTCTCACACAAGAAATGTGAGAGAGAGAGAGTTTACGACTTCAATTCATTTAAGATGAATGCTGAATTGCTGAAAATATAATGGCCAAATTGCTTAATATCTTGGCCTGACTATAGTACTAAAATATTTGCTGAATAGTATAGATGAAAAACATGGCCATGCCCTTCCGTTGATATGTCTGGCAATTACTGCATTTTCTTATTTCTTACTGCAGTCCTATGTCTGAAAAAGTTGCAAATTTCCCATTTCTTATATAATTGTCAGGTGTTTTAAGTACAAGTGTCTTTGTTTCTTGGTTCTTTGCTATGATGAAAGCCTATCTTTGACCTTCATGTGGTTCACAAAATTGCTGGCTTTTCTTGATTTAATTATTCAGCATAAGCATTTCAGTAAATATCATCAAATGCTTTTACCTTATGAATGGTCAATTGAAAATATGTATGTATAAATCAAAGTATGAAATTATATAGGGTGAGACATGACTATTGCTGTAACTTATCCTGTACACTTTGAAGTAACTGTTACATTTAATTTTCTTTCAGGTTTTGGATATCTATGATTGTTCCTTGGGGCTCCTGAGAATAGGACCATTCAACTATGAGCCCATGAGGGGTGTTGACCTCTGGCTCCAGCAAACTGATGAATTCATATTGCAGAGCCTCTCTACCTCCCCAGATGTTGAACCTCCTAATTTTGTCACTCGGGTATGTATCATCATTTGGAAGAGCAAAGGGTTCTTCTACTCTAACTTCATAAAAGCAATAGGCTTTATAAACAGTCATCAGTGCAGTCTTTTTGACTTTTTAGCTTTTGCCAGCACTTTAAATTGAAATTCCATTCTATCACACAATAATTTCAGTTATTTACTAATAAGAACATCCCTAGGACAGTGCTTAAACAATTTTTGACTGTATCTTTGGGAATAAATGTACAAAATATTGTACTTATTTTACTAATTGAAAATGATATATCCCAACTGATTGTCTTTGGAAAATTACATATGAAAACTAGAGGATTTTAATAAAGTATAATAGTTTGTTGGAAGCTTTTGCATTCTTGGTACAATTCGAGTTTCATATTTTTCTGGCATTTTCCTTTTACATTTTCATACACTGGTCCATCTATTTTTATTTTCAATGTTCTACAGCACCACATTTCAATTTCTTCTAATCTTATTTTATCTGAGAAAAATACTGTCTATGTACCACTTACATATAAAGGGGGTTTCAATATGTATGTCCTAATGTCAAGACTTATATCATTTGCTGTAAGTAGTTCTTTCTTCAAGAGTAATACCTTCTCAAATGTAACGCTTTCAGGCTTCACTACTTGGAACCTATCCATAATGAAGTAAGGGAAATAAAAACACTTGTGGTTCCACTCAATATTTTATTTTAACACGACCCGGGTTTCAGTACATGACGTTCACATGTGGAATAAGACACCTGAAGATGATACTATGTATTGAAACCCGGGTCGTGTTAAAATAAAATATCGAGTGGAATCACA
>WURS02281741.1:0-18837 GCA_011762765.2 Rhinocypha anisoptera
TCTCTCTCTCTCTCTCTCTCTCTCTCTCTCTCTCTCTTTCTTTCTCTCTCTCTCTCTCTCTCTCTCTCTCTCTCTCTTCTATCTTTCTCACTCTCAATCATACAATTTTGCAATTTTTCCAAAAGTCTGAAATCAAACAAAATACATCCCAAGAAGATTGGTGGCAAAGAAAAAATAACGCATTCAGTTAAAAGAACAAGAGGGTGAGATTTCAAGCATAGAACAAACAATAAAAACTTAAAAATAAATATCCCTAACAGAAAGAGGGCACCTAGGGGCAAGCGAATTGAAATGGTGAGCTGCACTGCATGACATTTCTCGGCCCTGCGCCCACCGACACCATCCCTAGCACAATGAGACAATCTAGCCTACACCAAATATGCCCACTGCCAATAAAGGAATAATAATAATCATAAATTTAATTAAATCCTAGGAAACATTTAAATTGCACATGAGGTAACTACTATTCTTTTTATTCTTCATTCAAATATGGAAGTCAAATCATTGCTAGTATAATATAAAAGCTCATAAAAGAATTCACAGGAAATAAATATTTATATGAAATATAGATGGCGGTTCACTAATTTATAGTTTAAGTAGTTTTTGTGCTATTTTTACGTTCATTTGGTCTAATTTTGATTGTGATCAAACCATAATCTAGCTAATAATATTGAAAATATTTGAATAATCTCAAATTACTCTTTTAAAATAGGTTTTACCTTAAAAAATTATATATTATTTATCTCAAAATTCTTGAAAATTTAATTAACACTTCATTTGTAATTTACATGCTTATAGCAAAAATCAAAAGTTGACATCCCAAAAGTGCGCATGCGTAATTTCATATCTCCAGATAATTCGAAAATGCTCAGCGGCTCAATCATCTGAGCCACTTTTTGTGATATATATTGTTTATATGTGAACAGTCATGAAACATTCATAAAGAAGTACAACAGTTGTAGATCTAAAAAACCAGAAATAATCTAATATGGTTAGTCAAATTCACGTTAAATCAAATAATATTTAATTGCGGTTAAAGTCTAGCTGGATTTTTTTTGTTAAAAGCTAAGTATTTGTTCATTAATTTTTCCTCTCTTATTATGGTTCATACCGGTCACATGTTTAAACGGTGAAATAAAGATATCTCTCTGTGATTTTTCTGTTAATCTTTAGTGCTAATGAAAACTCCTTTTAAATATTCAAACAACGAATTAAAATGTTAAATTTCTGTTGGTTGAATTGAAATAGCATATATTTTGTTGGTTTCAAATTGAGCTGATTAGCAAGAATCAATTCGACTTGCTCGCAACTCTTTCCCCAAAAGAATTGCTCTTTTAAAGCTCAATCATGGAAATTAAGTTCACACACATACAAGTTTAAATGGTTTAACGTCAAACCGTACTTTTCAATTATGTAAATTAAGAGCGTTAAGAGTGGATAAGAGTGGCAAGAAAGCTAATTCACGAATAGTTCAAAGTCTGGCAAACTCGGGACAACGAATTGCACTTAGCGATGCTTCTGATTGACTGCTAGACTTGTGCTCGCTTGGCTTGCTTGGCCTTTGCCCTAAGCGTGTCAGTGTGGAGGACGAATTAATTAGAGTTTATCAACGCGTGGCCCGATTGTCAACTACCGATAGTAGCTTCAACTGCGTTGAGATGTGGGTCTCTGTGCCATGGAGTGTGGCGTGCACGCTCTCAAGGCTCGTTATAAATAAATTATAGACCAGGACGATTGAGGCTATGAGGCGCCCGGATTCTTTCGCACACCAACGGGCACTACTGCTGCCAAGGCAAGGGCCAAACAATAAACACAGACTAGCAAGCCTACAAGCCGAGTGACACATCAATTATTGATGGACACCGCAGCTCTGAGCATATCGATAAGGCAAGCCAAACGACCTAATTGTGTACTAATTCGTATCAATTCAAAGATGGCGATTTAAAAATACTAGTAGATAGCGGAGAAGAGCGGCGTGCGCATTGGCTCAATCGATGATGTTTGGCCCCTAGCCTTCCTCAATGGACTTATGTGCATGCATTAGCTAGGCGCGCTTCAGCTCAATCAATCAACTTAGCCCTTTGTGCCGCGGCAGTAGTATTGACCGGTTCTGGCTGAGCGGCTGGCGAGTTGGCAGGATGTGACAAACATCACCGAACATCTGTCATCGAGGTTGGTGATGACAGGACTGTGTGATAGCTGTGTATACAAGTACTAGTACTCATGCCACTCACCTTCCGCTGTCCTTCTCCAGAGCGTTCATGATGTACAGCGTGCTAGTTCGTTGATACGTGTCGCCCTCGTTGTCTTGAGCGGAGCGGACACCACGTGCTCGCCTCTCCAACCAGTGACTTTCTTGTTGAGGTTGAACCACAGCAGATTGCATCATCAAGTCTTGTTGACTGGCTCCTTCCGACACCAAGAGATCTTCCGGTTCTTCTGGTACGTCTAAGTCACTGCCATCTTCTTGATCACGGTTGACGGGTAGAATGCTCATGGTGACACCCGCGGGACTATAGCTCTCGCGAATGAGGTACATTTGTCTGCCGAAAGTCATGAGGGACATGTTGCGAATAGTCTTGCCGCGCCACTCCCACTCAATGTGCACGTTGGGGATTGCAGCCATCACGCAGCCAATCGATGCGTTCTCGCCTGCAACCACAACAAAACCGAGTCAGATTAGTTGTTGTGACCCACCAGCAGACCTTATCGCGCCCTTGCCAACTAGAGATTTTGTATTACTAACGCTCACGCAGCAACATTGCGGTTATATTAATTAGATCCATGCATGCAAATATTCATCTAAATAAATTAATTCATTCTTCCTTCCTTCCGGCTGGTGGCTTATCGTTAGCACTGGCCGAGACTAACCCTTGCCCGAGCCAGTCACAAAAGAGTCGCTACAATGAACATCGGTGGTGTGAGGGAGCACACAAATTGCATTTGCAAGGATCACTAGGCACTGAAGCAAACCTTACAACGGCATTTCCTGAGAGAATTTCAAATTTGAATACAAACACTAGCCTCACACATCGTATCTCGCTAGAACACTTAGTGGTGTTTAAATTTTCATCTAGTATCAACATGAGCACCCACGAGCAGTGAGGCTTGGGAATTCATAACCAGTAATGGGGGTTGCTTGAGTCGCAAACTGACCACAAATAGCATAAGTGCTTTTGCGAAGAATGAAATTTGCTCACTGCGTGTGCCCAAGTCAGAGCGAGTTGATCACGCTGTCGGTGAATTGTGCGCGCCAATTGTCGGTTAGATCAGCAGATTGCCATCTGGAGATTTGGGACCCAAACTTTCAATAGATCTGCAACGTACACTTGGCCCCTTTCTCCAGATGACCTAATCTACTCACTCACTTGCTTTTCCCTCTCGCGTCCTAATGTGCCTTTGTCCAACACTCACACACATCCACAATAACCCAACACAAGAAATGGATAGCCATTTAAGAAATTATTCTCTTTTGCCACAATACTTCTACTTTCAAGTTTAAACTCGATTTGTTGTTACACAACATTTATATTATAAAATAAAACTTTTAAAATACTATGAGCCAAATAGTTGATCGCTATTTAATCACATTTAATACATTTCTACTTGTTTTATTTATTACAATTAAAATGCTTTACAACACTAAGAAGTCTATATAAAATAACGCTAAGAAAATTAAAAATAATTTGCTTTCATCATGACATTAAAATATAATAAGCTATATAGTTTGACTAAAATGTCTTTCTAAAACGTTTTTGTTATAATCCAATAAAATAAACCTTAAATAATAATAATAATAATTCTATATAACAGTTTTTATTTGATAAACTGTTTTTGTTCTATACTGTTACTCTGGTTCTCAGGCAATTGATTCCTTTTTGATTTTTTCCTAAGTTATTTTTTCCACTCTTAGATTATCTGATAAATGGAAATTATCAAAAATAAAAGCATTTTTAAATGTCCAAATGCTTGATGTCAGATGTCATATATTTTTCGTGCCAGTATTTTTTTAACAATAGCCATACTATTGTTATTGACATCACTTTTTTATATTTACCTCTGTTTTGACTTTTTAACTGCTGTTTTGAATTAAATACTGCTAAAAAAATATTGCTTCAAAAATACTGGCATTTAACATTATTTACTGATAAATCCAGAAAATTGCTGACAACTGGAGAAAAAATTTACTGCTACTTGGTAAAAAAATACTGGCACGAAAAATATATGCTTTATCACATTAGCAGTTAAATTAATGTTAATCTGATAAGAAAAATATTTAAAGAAAGGAGAAATCGGTCAAAATCAGTTTTTATCAGATATAGATTGTTATCTTGAAAAGTTTTCTCAATTTTTTAATGATAATTTTTGTTGCTTAGGTTTTATCCTATCAGTTTATATCAAAAACTTTTTTATGGAAAACACTCTGGACAAAACTACATGTAATATAATAGAAAAAGTTAAAGTTAATTTTCATACATAGATCCCCAAGTTTTGCAGAGTTGTGTGGATCTGTGTTGAATTATAAATGTTGTATTAAATAAGTGTATTGTCTCTTCTTGCTGATAGTTGTTAGACTTGATTATGCCACAGTGAGCACTGCAGCGTGATAATGAGTTTACAAAGGACGCCACCAAGGCCTCCCAATGTCACTAACTGAGTTTTCTTTACCTATCTTCGACCATTCAGACTGCCTCAGTAGGCAAGGCAAAAGACAATTAAAATTTTAATAAATGAAAAGAACTAACACGGTAGTCTACACTAAAAGTAAAAGCAATGCTGAATTGAATTAGATCGTGTTAATGAAAGCATAAATAAATTTAATTAAAAACATCCACACACATAGCCAATGGTCAAGTGGTTAACTGGTGAACATGGACCAAACTCACATGACGACTGCACTTGCACTCGCATTCGCTTGGATTGGCACTTGATAATTGGATTGCGATGAGATGTGTCAGTGGATGCCAGCGACAATTTTCCCAGCAAACCTCATTTTTGGATGGTACAGTTGCTACAGTACAGTTTAAACTCAACTTCAATACTTTCCAATTCGCAGAATACACAAAAAAATGTAAATCAATCTTAAAATATATATAATGGCAAAAGCAAAAACTTCTGGGTAAAAAGTAGTGAGTTGATGCGTGTTCACTTATAATGGAGTGGTGTTGAGTCATCCTGGCAGGGTGAGGGCGATGGCCGTGTTGTAAACACACGTTCGAGCCTGAACCCAAAGCAAGCCTCACTTGTCCTTCCGTCCGAACGACTAGACCGAATCGTCCACTCGATGCTGTTAGTACAAGGCATAGCAAAATATAAGAAGTGTTTTGTTTCACTAGATTAGCTTTCTCTCTAGACACACGCTTGTCGCGTTGCTGAGTCTCTCCGCGAGCGTCTCACTGGTTAAATATTCATCATTACAGGCAATTACAAGTCGGAAATTGAGTCGCCGTCTGAAGCGATGGACGCGAGCAAACGCAACTTTGGAACGGACGGACGTTCAGTCCAGTCATCCATAAATGATGAAGCTGACAATTGGTGAGTGGTTTGGGGAAGGCCAGCAAAAACTAGCCCGCACAGTAGGCCCATCAGTATGTGATCTAGTCAGCAGCACTTGACAGTTTAAAGTGCCATCCATCGAGAAGCAAGTCGGATGCAGACTTGCACGCACCGCACAACACAACACGATGCAAATTGACCAGTGTGCAAACAACAATCGAGATTGAAGAGTAGACTGTTGTCAAACCATCGAACTGGCCTGTCTCCCTCTCTCTCTCTCCTTCTCTTCTCTCTCCCTCTGCGTTTGTGTGGTTAATTAAAATAATCCAATCGAAGCCAAGCGAGAAAGGCCTAATCTAATTAGAGAAAAAGAAAGAGCACAATGGTGTGTGTGTTTGGACAAGCAGAGAGTGGCACCGGGAGCATCGGGCAGTGGCAGCCGGTGGGCAGCTGAGCACCAAACGGCTACTTCAACATAGCTCAATCGATCCACTTTTTCTAAATCAAGACAAGAAGAACAATCTTGTCGATTTGTTTTATTACTTGAATAATTTAGAATGTTAAACATCTTCAACTAACTTCCTCTAAAGTGCTAAGCACACATACACAACTTGGATTTTTAGCTAATTTTATTTAGTCCAGATGATTGAGAACTTTTATGTTATGTTAAATAACTTGCAATTGTGTCGGTTTTGCAAGTTGATTATAAAAATAGCTTTATTTAAAATCATAAAGCAAAAGAATAAGAAACCCAGTGAGAATTGTAGTGAGCGAATCAAATCAGTGAATGGTTGGTGGCGATGGTGATGGCGTGCTGTGTAGTTAGAGCGGAAATAGCTCCAGGCTTTCCCCAGGGTTGCATCGATGGGCGTGAAGAGCACACATGAGTGAAGCAAGTCCTTGGAGAGCTCAATGCGCCAACACCTCCCCGATCGATTAGGTGTGTTAGTGTGGTGATGGTTGAGTCGAGCTCTCTTGCTGCCAACAACTGCCATCTATTAATTATGGCCACTAGGCCACTAGAAGCACGCTCACCCACAGCCAACACTTCCTCCCTGGGCTCTATCTACATTTCGCTCATGTCGCACTGTTTCTTAATTAATTGCCTACCATCCATTTGGCTATTATTGCTATTTGCATATAATTAATATTAGCAAAACTAAAACAAAAGCCTCATGCCGTTCTTCCTTTCTATTTTTCAATTGGTCTAATTGCTAAAATTTAATTTTAGACTTGCACGATAAGAGCAAATTCATTGGCTCGCCACTGTCTGTCTCGCTAATGGTCACATACACAAACAAGAGACAGAGACGTGTGTCTCGCCACCCACCATTGCCATTAACTACTAGGCCGGATGTGATACTAGGCATGGAGTGGTCCAATGTCCCCATACCAGTCCATTCGGTTCAACATCCTAACTTAAAATTCGACAACTATTGTTTACTTCACGCACACACATTTTGTAAATTCGATTGGTACCACAAAATTATATATCTACTAGAATGTCATCTTATGTAAATGACAGTTATGAGCCATGGCTCAGTTTGCATGTCATAATCAAGCAAATGGGAAATACAAGCATTCTAATAAAAAAATAAGAAATTAATATAATAAGCAAGATTCGTTAGGCAAAGAGGATGTCTAACAACTTATCACATTGACAAAAAACATGCTTCTTTCATGATCCAAGTTGATCGAGAAAAGACTGTGGAAAACGATCAACGTCTAGACGTCGGTGAGACCAATGAAAGAGTTGATCGAGTTGATGTGAATCGATCACGCGACGCCCTGTTTTATAAACGGCCCTTCTCTCTCTCTCTCTCTCTCTCTCTTTCTCTCTGCTCTCCAAATATAATCCTTTTGGCTTTGGCATTGAGAACCAAATCAATTTAATCTGGCTATCTTCGGCCATCGATTGAACTTCTATTTTGGTAGCCAGTGAGTCTTACTCGACAAGTGAGCCTTCATTGGCATTAATCTGTTTGCAAATGCTGTTGGCGCGCGCTCGCCACCAACGTTTCGCCAGAGCATTCTCCACCCTAGAGTAGCATTGCAGAGACGGCTTTGTCTCACTCGCTTGCTCTCAGTTTGTCTTAAGTCGGCACTTTTCCTGCTGAGGCAGGCAGTGATATCGATTAATAATCGATAATTGTGATTATTTACTAACTGAAACCATGCGTCATCTCGTTTCGTTACTATTCTTCACCAGACTTTCCATCTCTCCCTCTCTTTTTTCCTTCTTATAAAACGATTTAAGATTCCAGAAATAAACGTTTAATTGTTATTGTTTAATTGCTTTATCTGAGCCAGTTGAATTTATGACCAAGTATGCCCACTGGTCACTGGAGTAGTCCGTAAACATAGTGACACTCGATCTCCAGGTCAGAGCTAATCTCGTGTCACACTCTGCAAGTTGATTTAGATTGATGGTAAACGAGTGGAGTGGTGAAGTTGGTGAGAAAGAGAGAGAGAGAAATCAATTCGATTGGAATGTGGTGAGAGAGAGAGAGAGAGAGAGAGAGCGGTGGCTTGCCTCATAGTGCAATGCTGATATCACCTTGAGATTCAGGCCCACACAACACCGGTGCACGTCGTGTGCTTACGGTGATTGATGGTGAGACTTGATCCAGCCAGCCATAGATTGGGCGTGATCAAATTTTAATTAGCACAGATACTTATAGCACATAAACACATGCAAACACGATGAACGAGGTGTCTAAATGCGTCTATAATGAGTAATATGAGCACATTACCAAGTGTTGTTGTTGGATCATATACAAGTGTACCAAGCCCTGTCACATGCTCTGTCTTTTACTATAGTACACTCAAAGCAACTAAAACAGGTATAGTCGATCTATTCAAGTATGGATACTGAAATACGATGAAAAACCACCTATCATAATATATTAATATTTTATATTTAAGCAACAAAAAATTGTAAATTTATAAAAATTAATTTGTGATTCAATTTTGTACTGTGAATCAAACTATTGCAATTTTCAATATAACTTATTAATAGAACTGATGTAGTGACTGCTCACCTTTTGACCTATCAATGTGGTGCGATTGGCTCACTAGTCACTAAATCCGAATAATTTTTTTTCCTAATACCCGGCAAGATATTACCACAACGGCCAGTCCGAAATCTTCCCCGAGCTCTGCTGATGTTGGGTTTATTATTAATCGAACCGCAGAGCAATCCCGTGCACTGCAAGTCCCTATGTTTCAATTAATCTAAATAACGCAAAAGACAAGGAAATAGCAAACTAAAACGTAAAAAAAGAAAGATACAGAGACCAAAAGAGAGCAACCTAAAATTTAGATTGATGACACTGATGTGGTCTAACTAGAAAGTAAAGCTTCGAAATTTGATCGGCCAAATATTGAAAAGAAAAGCAATGGAAGACTTGAAAACGATCGATCGCAATTGGCCGTCTGGCTCTGATCACGTCTGCTTTCGACTGCACTTTTTCTTTCTGCATTTTCTTCATGAAAACTTATTTATTTAATAAAAATATTTGTGTTTTTTAGCATACTCTATTGTATTTAAAGGCATTATATTATCATCTTCAACTGAGCCATCAAGAACTGTCATCAAAAAAGAAGAAATAAATAATAAGGTAAAAAACGCTTTGGTGAAGAAGGGGTCAAGAAACCAGTTAACCACCGTGAAACCGAGTGTTTCAGCTAATTGCAATCTTTAAATGGCTTCTAAACTATTCTTTAATTCATAAATTATAAAACAAAAAAACAAAAATATACAACATAAATTAAACTTCAAATGAAATATAATATACTAAGTCAAATGACTTCAAATTACAACGAAAGAGACAGTTTAATTCATTAATACGCTTGAATCACCGCGAAAGCGAAGCCAGTCCGTATTTGAAGAGATTTAAAACTATATGCAAATATGTCGCCTTTCAAGTGGTGATTACGTGTGCTCGTGTTAAGCGAGCGAGCGCTCCGAGAAATCGAATTGGAATGCAATCAAATTATCATTTGCCGTGGTTGCGGTGGTGAATTCGTCCACAGTTTAATAGTGGAGTGGTGCGCAATCGCTTAGTGTCAAATAGATCATAACCGAAGATTGCCTTTTTTGCTGCCTTCCTTCTTCTCTACTTCAAGATTAGTGTGAAATCAAGTCGAGAAATCACCTTAGTAGCAACCAAAGAAATCGTGGCCATAATAAAAAACACAATACATGTTACAATTGTCTGTCCTATTATATATGTTATGTTATGATCATATGGAGATTGAAAACAGGTCAACTGTATTCTGTACGAATCGCTTGGCAAGTCCCTAATTGGTGTCAAGTAAGTTAGTTAGATAACAGAAAAGGAAAAGGGAGAGACAAGTGACCACTGTAGTTCTCACTTTCCAGATGATAATCTCTTCCTCCCCATTCTGTTGTACCAGAAGTCCAAGTTTCGTAATGCAACAAAATGAAAAGAAAAGAACAAGACGCAGTGATGCGTTAATGCCAAAGATCTTTCCATGAGGACAGTAGACCGAGAGATTCAAATAGCGTGCGCGCAAGGTCTAGCGAGCACACAAAAGCAATGTCAATTGTAATTGTTCTTGAATTATGATCCAAGCTATTTAAGAAAATAGATTCTGGTTAGATCTAATGTTTTTAGTAGCATACAAGAAAAAAAGTTAGAATGAACTTTATACTAAAAGTTAACCTATTCATTAAGGATATAAAAGTTTCGCCACCATAGTTCACTTTAAAAGAATAACCAAATAAGTGTTATAAAAATCCAAGCCTTAAATGTTAATAGCTGTTAAAAGTAGCACACGCGCACATGAACCAAGACTTAGTTATGTCTAACAAACTATCAACAATGTTGGCTTAGAGATGACAACAACACCGAAAATCAAGATAGGATGGTGTGAGTGAAGCCCCTGGACGGTGGCTTGTGCGCAGTGATTTTCTAGCTTGTCAAGTTGAGCTTGCGCACCATCGCAACCATGACAAATCGACTTGAACGTCAACACTCCTGGCTTTTCTTTTCTCTAAGTCAATTAATTTTCAAACGTTCACTTTCTGTAAAGAACAAACAACAATCTTCTTTTTCTACTAAATCTTGTAATCAAAATACAAGTCAACTAAGATCAATCTTTCCTATATTCGTCTAGTTGTCTCTTTTAGTGCAAAGCTAAGACATTCAATCTATCACTTGTGACTTAATTAAACTCAATAATTGAAAAATTAAAGAACAAGTGCTGAATTTAAAGAGAGATTATTGAAAAAGAAAAGCAATTTTGGCCAAAGAAAATAAAATAAAAAAAGAATAGAAAATTGCTATCTGAGAGTGTACTAAAGTAGGAGTGTGGGGTAAACAAATTCTGCCCACAGCGCTTAGCTCGATTGAAATCAAAGTTGAGTTTAAATTTAAAATCATTTAAGAGAAGGCTAGCAAACGAGAAAACTTTTCATTTGATTTCGTTTCGCTCTCACTTTCGGATCTCACTTTCTTTGATCACACAAATGATTGGCGTAAGTGAAAAGTTAATAGAATCAAATCGGTTGACAAAATGGGGGGGATTAAAGAGCACAAGAGTTGAGATCAAAGTACTTGGCGCTCCAAAATGTGAAGTCTTGTTGTGTGCAGATCATGACTTGCCCTCTGCTTTGGTTCCTTCTACTAGACCATTTAGCTAGATGTTGGAAACAAGCTTCAATTTGAAGTTGAATTATATTCGCCCCCCACAAGTTCCACTGCGTTTGCTCTAGACCAAATCCATTTGGCTTGCCCGTGCAATGCGCGCACTTGGATGTGGCTTATAACAACTAGATTTTAATTATGACGTGCACTCGCGCCAAATCTCATTTGGCAAATGGAGTCGATCAGAAAAGCGAGACAAATGGATTGAGTCTCTGCCCGTTCGTAGCCGTTGGTCTCGTTGCTGGGTCTAGTGGCGTATCCAATCGCGGTAATAGTAGTCGCCGGTGAGTAGAACAAGCACCCTGCTCACCAAGCAGCAGCAAGGATTGTCCCGAACCAGTGAACCATTGCGCCCGAGCGCCACTCGTAAGTAGCTCGATGCTCATGATCATCAGTGCCATCGTCTATAGTCACGGCGGATAGTATGATTACTCACCTTCGTAGACTACAACCTCGCTTTTGACGGAGACCACCTCTGGTGGGCAAGCAAACTCATCCAAATCCAGCTGGCTCCAAGGCTTGGCCATGAGTCGTGTGGGCGTGGAACAGTTTGGCGAGTAGCTGAGTGAGATGCGATGCTCCAGCATCCAGTTGCGAAAAGCGCGAAGCGTGCAGTCGCACCTCCATGGGTTGTGCTGCAGAGTAAGCTCGTAGACTTCGGGCAGACTGCTCATCGTTTGGGCATCCACCGATCTAGAGGAAGAGAAAAGATACAAGTGTGCTTAGTTAAATCACCGATGACTCATTAAGTGGCTGCTAATTAGAAACTAACATGAGTCAATGCCATTAAAAACAGATTAATTCAACGCAAACTGCCATCGTCTTGATCGGATATGGAACATGCGGCATCATTCATCACAGTTAGCACTCGTGCGCTTCAACTCGCGTCTTTTGTGGTGTGTTGTGCCTCCCCAATCGCAATTAAAGTGGCAGCCGTTGAAGATGTGGCAAAACAATGTGCACTCACTAAACCCAACACATACAATGAAAATGCCACATTTTGCGTTCGTTCCAAAGAAACTCTCCCAAGTTTGATGGATCTCACCAAATGACTCAAGACTAATTCAGTAAAAGCAGGGTGGTCGTAACGTAAAATTGTTTTAAATAGCAGTACAGAAAATAGTTTGAAGAAATCTGTCACAAAAGCGCAATGCAATTGAAGAGTTCACTATACGTTTGGCCAGATCCGGATGGTCAGTCAAGTCAACCCCGAAGTGCTTCGAACTCATAAATCGGACAGCAAATGAGCCGAGTGAAATGGATTGGCTAGATAATTGAATTAAACTTCCAATACACAGACTGTGAAGCATTGGCCTAGTGACTCGATGCCAACTCTCTTTCCGTGCAATTAGCATCTCCTCGTAGGCCAATAATGTCTCGTGCTGTATGTCCGCTTTCACTGTTAGTTTAGTCTGCTGTGCCACTATTCACTCGGGCTAATTACCAAGTGGAGTGCAAGGATTATCGAGCTAGACTGGTTAATGGTGTGCACAGCACAGAGACACATCAACACTAGTAAGGCGTCAAACTTACAAGTCGACTTGGTTAACTGTTGCCAATCAAACTAGTGTTAGTGAAAACCTCGTTCAATGGCTCGTAATGACCAATGACTATGCTAATATTCTTAGATAAATTGTCCTAGTTTCAAAACAATAGTTTACTTAAAAATCAAAATCCAATGTACAAAAGAATGGTCTGCTCTGCATGTTAGAGCCTGGACCAAAGTTATTCAATTACTATAATAAGTCCAGAAAGTTAATTAATAATCGGTGGGCACTGTCAGCCTGATACCGATATTTACCACCAAAGAAGAGATTAGCGTCACCATAGAAAGAGAGAGAGAGAGAGAGAGGGAATCCATTATTAATATTGCAACCAGACACAACATTTAGATAGAAAAGAGACCAGACTGTTAGAATAAATTAAATCAACACAGTAAACTCACCGAGAATGAGTGATCGTAAAGGTATCCTAGATACCCTAAGTAGATACATGAGACTCGTATTTGTACTTTCATCGATCATGATTTTCTGCTTTTTACTTATTTCTTCTAACTATATTTTTCAAAACACTTAATTCTCACAAAAGCAGCTCATCACTAAATAAAAGGGTTCAAATTTAAACATGTTTAAACTCATAGTAAGAGAATGTGTTCTATCAGTGTGACCGTCAAACTAGTTTATCTGACTGTATGAGAATCTCAATGTGTGTATTGACAAACTGTCGGTCCATACCGATTCATAGTGGTCAACACTGAGAGCAAGAAGAGTGGAGTCGGTTGACATTGTCAGTGACCAGTGTGGAATGTGCCATTGAAAAGTAATGTCGACTTGGGGTTCTAGCAACACTAGCACGGCACCCTCCTCTGATGGAGCTGCCGTGTTCGTGAATTCAACTCAAGTGGCAAGTGCAATTTTTCCACCAACGTGCCCACCGCAGTCACCACTGCAACTAGGCACATTACATAACGATAATTTCCGTTTGATTAGATTAAGTCGCGAGAGTGCGTCAACTCACTGCTTGTTGTGAATCCTATTGGGCAAATTTAAAAGCCAAATTTGGAATACCAACTGACACTTGGAGTAAGCTTTTGTCGGTAAGTAAGTAAGCTTTTGTTGGTGGTCTATTTGAGTATGCACAATAGACAAGGAGAAGGGACGTTGTGAGGTGAAAAGACCCAATCAGACGCTTTTCTAACCCACTGACCACTTTCGGTCTCGATCAATCCGATCATCGAATTAGCTTCAAGTTTAATTAAAGTGACAGTACACATAGACATAAGATTGAAAAAAATAAAAACAATGCTCCTATGACTGTCGCCGCGAGTTCAAATTCAATTTGAAAGATTACCACTAACTCAGCTCGGGTGTTGGCGTAGAGGGATCGAGTGAGCCATGCGAAACTAAGCAGCAGTTGGTGTGGTGCGTCTCTCTTCCCAGCATCATCGTTTTCGTCTTCTTCTTTGTTTCAAATTCCACACACGTAACATCTGGAAGAAAAATGCCGTTTTCGGCACTGGAAGGCTTTAGCAATAAAAATTCCGTGTACTAAGGAACGAGATAGAGACTAAGATCGAAGGACTATGGATCGAAATGAAATTCGGCTCTGTAACTTGAATGTTCGATTAAGTCGAGTGTGCCAATATCTTCTTTTGGTGCCACATTTCATATCAAAATCGAGAAGAGCGTCAGCGGCACCTGGCTCGATCGAGCAAGGTGTCGTTCCCAAGGGTCTTGCGCGGAACGTGCTGCAGTTGATCCTAGAAACCCCGCATTGCAAAGCCGACTGTAGGCAGAGTACTGGTGTCCCAAAAATTACCGATTCGGATGGCACAACCATAGTAATGAATATAGGAAAACTAATTCAAAACATATAAACCACTACGGCAAAGAACTCAGTGCGTGCCATCTGTAATGAAACTCACCCCACAAATGCCTACAATGCAAGCCCAGCAGCCTATCTAGTTTAATTGCAAGTGTTAATTGCGTTGCGTAAGACGATTCGAGTTGATTCACACGCGCACCGCTATTAGCCGAGTAAAGTGAAGGAGGTCAGTGAGGGAACCAGCTTGGTCAATAGTCCTCTCGGCTCGTGTCGTGTCATGTCCACTGGTGGCGCGCTAATCTAGATCGATGTCCACTGTTGGCACCACTCGGTGAATCACAGTGTCTACCGCTAATACAATTAACCACACCAGTGCACGTAGCGTCTCTACTTGTCACTGTGCAGCATAAATCACTCAACGAAAACACGATTGGCCAATTAGAGCTGGGATCCAGCAAGCAAACAAGACATTCTCACAACGTGTAACAAGCTTTACAACTCCAAAGAGTTCAAGGTAACTTAAAATCCAAAAATAGTCTAGTAACCTTAGTCATCGATTCGTAAGAAATAATCAGTAAATAAAAACACGAAAAAATCCGTGTGAAAAATTTAATAATAAATTAAAATAGTAAAATAACACAATAAAATGATGCTAAAATAGATAAACTAGTGGTTATCCACTGAATAAAAACATAAAATCAAATTACCCCCGTAGTCTTTTACCTTTACTATATCGCGCTTTTGCTTTAAGTCGTATAACAAGTTGTTTTTCGTGAAAAGTGGTGCAGAAAGGGGATTTGTAGTGAACACTGACAGCAGTAAGCTAAAAAGTCTCTTTAGAGTGGAGGAAAAATTCGTCTTAAGGCCAAAAAAGTTTCACTCGCTTCTTCAGTAGAAATTCAACTCACCCGGGTCTTTTGCGACTGAAATAGTTTGTTGTTTTTATGTTAAAATAGTCAATATTCACGTATTCAACATGTCGTGTTGTTAATAACTTTTTTCACGTGTTGGTATGATCTGGCATGCAACGTAAAGCAAGATTTAGCAAGATGCCTCCTAAACGAGCAAAATTCTCTCCAAAGCAAAATCCAACACATGTTTTACTTCAAGGGTTGTTTTAAGGGGGTAAAAACAGCCACATTTTTAGTTAAAAACTATTACGTTTGAGAATAAAAACACGTTTGAGGTTAAATTTATGTCAACAAATGTTTAAAGAGAAACTCATTGGAGGTTAATTTCAGCCTCAGTTCAGTTGTATTTCAGGATATTTTCCCTGTGTGTATGGCAATTTATAATGGAGGTCTTTTCTTGAGCAGGCCGTTTTTTGAGTGTTGCCTGTACTACAACAGGAGAGGGAGAGCTGTTGCACATGAGCATAGAAGTGTAGAGGGCAGCACTGTCATTGACAATCAATCATATCTATTGACCTTCATATAACATCACACTATTCAAACTAACTTGCGATCTAACTGTTAAAAAATCAGAATACAAGTTCTTTTACCGAAACTGAACATAAATGCGATAACAAAGCCAGAGTAACAAAGTGAAAATCTCAAGGCCAACAAATTAGTGGACAAACAGCTCACTAAGTTTGGCAATGAAGTAAACAGTGCAATAAATCTAATTAAAAACCACAATCAGTGCCAAAAACAAAATGACAGTTGCCGATTAAAAATTACCAGATTTATCAAACAAGACGCCAAAAAACAAAGAACAAGCATAACAGAGACAGAGAAAGTAATTAAATTTAAAACAAGCAAAAAAATTATTTTTCAATTGCAAGCACGCCATTGAGGAGGATAGAAGAGAAAATTAAATTAAAACTGAGCGGGAAGAGAATCCTACTGGAAGCTCGGGTGTGCTGAAGAGCGGAAAATTGGCAAAAGGACGAGCGCAAGGGAGTGATCTGACATAGCTGGAGCAAGCGAGAGGTCGGCCAATGACCGACCCGACCCAGATAGCGACCATTACCAGCCAGCCACCCTGAATCGATTCAAACGATGGGCTCACTGTGCAGCTCTACCTGCCTGCAGTGTGCCACATTACACCGCACCGATCGATTTCACAAGATGACTTCGCTGCTCCACTCTCAGAAGAAGCGCTTTTATTAACCACACCAAACCTGGCTACTAGGATTAGTGCAACGATTCCTTTGAGTTGAGTTCAACTCTAAACACTCTAGCTGCGATACTGATGAACTCTTGGAAAGCCTCTAGCAGACCACAACGTGGCACTAGTGATTGATGTGTCAAGTTAGGCCATATGGGCCTCTCCAGCAACACTATCGATTGGTGGTTCAGTGAGTGCAAGCGTGTCCGGCAGTGTCAATTACCAACAGACCACACAGTCCGGACACGCAATACTGACAGGTCTAGTCAAATTGCATTGGCTATGGCTGTGTCAACAGACAAGCCACACCACGGCTCGACAAAACGGTAAACACCAGTCACTAAGCAGAAACGCTACAAACTTGATTATACATCGATGATCTCAATGGTTATGATCGACACTCATCAATTGCCCCATCCAAACTACAACCTAAGTTTAACCAAACTTTTCCTATGATATATTTTCACAAATTAATACATTAGTCGTTTTTGAGAAATAAACATGATTAAATTTTAATTAAATTAAATTTTAATCATGTTTATTTCTGAAAAACGACTAATGTATTAATTTGTGAAAATATAATTTAAAACAATAGTCCAAGTTTAGGATCGTTATTCATATAACTTTGGAGTATACACTTCGAACTGTTTGAATAATCAAGATTCGAACACCATTAAAATAGGGCTCTTAGCTTAATGCAACCCCCGAAAAAACTGCACTTTTCTCCAAAAGTAACTTCATAATTGGTCCTAAAGTGTTGTTTTTCTTCCAATTCGATTTTCGATTGGATTAAGCTGAGATCCCTAATTAAAATATAAAAACAAAAAAAGATTGCTTTCTTCAATTACATCACAAAAAGAATGGAGTCAAATTAATATCAAGTCTAAGTGACCGAGAAAATGAAAGTAGAATCGAGGGAAAATGAAAGTGAGAGAACGATGAAAAATCGAATTGGAAACTCACAAATCAAACTCAAGAAGAACTGAAGTTGGGCAAAAGGAAATTTCCATTGGAGACCAAGTGATCAATAGAGAATTTAGGAAAAACAAAAAATCGAGTTTTTCTTTTTAAAAAAAGGCTAGTCTTTCTGTCTTGTGCCAAGATAGAATAAGTGAACGATTTGAGACAGTAGAGACATCGAGAAATGACAGGAAAATGATATCAGTATCAGAACCAAAAGAAAGAAAGTAAAAGAAGATGAGACCAAAAGAGAGTGAGAAAGAGAGAGAGGGGGGAAAGAGTGAGTAAAGAAGGAATAAGTTTGACAAGGATTGAATGCGTGACGTGTTATGCGATCAGAGTGTAGTTGAAACGGGAAGAGCAGCTCAACAATAGCCAAGCTCGCGTCTCGTTTGGATAATCTGGCACATGCCCCACAGGACAGGCACGTAGGGTTCTTTGCCGGCAGATAGATTCACACTAAGTCTATTGCAGAGAATACAACAAAATTAATTTTTTTCATCTCATTCGTTGAGCAAAAAAATCAAATTTGCTCAAACGGCTAGACCGGGAAAGACTGGGGGAGAGTAAAAAAATCGTTAAGAAATTTAAATTTAAATGTATAACGCGTTGCTTTGCACGTTTAAGTTAATTTTTTGTTCTCGCTACTGGAGGTCTAGTCTTTCTTGGGTACTGTGCATTTTTCCAGTTCTAAATCGAGAAAAATTGTCGCCAGAAACGTGAGTTCAACCTAGTCTGCATAAACGTTTGTAAAGAGAGAAAAAGAGAGAGAGAGAAAAGACGAGTAAACGAAGAGGAAGTTGATTTGGCAAAATGCTCACGAAATGCAAATTGCGCTAGTGAGCACAGCGGAACTGAATTCACGGGTTCGCGCAAGATTTAAATCTAGGAACACGAAGTGAATGGTGAGAAGAGAAGAAGAGAATTTTTGGACCATAACTGTCCTACTGGACTGCATTCACAATTCCAAGAACAACGACGCAAAGTAGGGAGAAAGGTTGAAATGTTATAATTCTAATCTAATTTAATTTGCCTTGCCCCACGCTCGTTGAATCAGCTTTGGTTGGTCGGGTGGTGTGTGGCATAGGTGGATGCAAACATGCAGCCTTGTCAAGCCATCACAGTGGCAGAGAGAGAGAGAGAGAGAGAGAGAGAGAGAGAGAGAGAGAGAGAGAGAGAGAGAGAGAGAGAGAGAGGTGAGAGGGGATGAGAGAGGGAAAAGCAAAAACAAACATTGAGAGGAACTAATCTTTATATAAAGAGAGAGAGATATAGA
>WURS02282071.1:0-18836 GCA_011762765.2 Rhinocypha anisoptera
ATCTTTTCATGTATTGCCTTATTGACGATGTCTATGTTGCCTGCAACCTTCTGGATGAATAAAAATGACTATGACTATTAAACTTCACAACATCAGGCTTCACTTCATGGAAGTTGTGTATATCCATGTTAAACAATTATCCTCTTGATAAGAATTATAAGTTGACAAAAAAGTATTATTATTGTAATTTCCAAAATATCAGAACATACAGCAAACATAAGCAACTATTTCTCTTTATTCATTTGTATAAAGAGAAATAGTCCCTACCACTCTACGATAGTGATCTTGTATAATAACCAATGTCCTTGCTGAAAAGGTTTAGAAAAACTCAGATTAACTTCTTTCAGGTTCATCTGTGTTGAAATTTGGAACTAAATGACTCAATTTGCTGTAATATTGTTTAAAATTAATGGCAAAGGATCACATTTGGTTCCCAACATAAACATTCTGTGCATCACATTGCATACATTAACTATGAGCATGGCTAATAATGAATGAATCAATAAAAATATTGACTTACTTGACATAATCATTGTTATTCCAAACCGTATGTACAGAAGAGAAATGTTGTGTACTCAAAAAGTTGGTCATGAGTAACCAAGGGCCATGATAGACAAAACCGCAGCCAAATGGGGAACATTTGTAATAGTTGTCATTTGAGACTATTAGTACATATAGTAAATGTGAATATTTTATCTTTGTAGATCCTTCAGACCCCTGGCCTGTGGCAAACAAAACCTACTCAGAGTCTCCAACTTAGTGATGATCCTGTGTCTTCTAAACAGAGTTGGTGTAATGGTTGGTGTGGCAACTGATAGTCATGGTGAACTCTCAACAGTTTGTGATTAATGTTTCCATAAAGTGGCCACCAGCACTGCAGCTCTCATGGGCTATTATAATTTTCACGCTCATACACTGAAAATGTAAATTGTTAATATTTTAATTATAAACTTCTAGGGGTCACCACCATATCTTGTTTAACTTTTGGAGGGCCTGGTTTTTCAGGAAGAGTATTACATGCCGGTTCTAGGAACTTATGTTAAGAGTATTTGAATAATATATACCACAAAGACTTATTCCTTAGAAGTTGTGTATCGAAATGTAATATTATACTATTGTTTTTTAATTTGCTGTGATTTTTGCTATATTTGCTTGTATGTATATGTGTGGGTGTGTGTTAAGCATGGATTTCATACCTTAGGCGGTGAAAACTGATACTCTTTGTCAAACTGAGGAAGTGAAAATGCATTATGGAATTAATGGAAACTTTTGTATAAGTTATAATTGTTAATAATATTTTTATTAATCAATAACTTTATTATTTCAACCTCTTACCAGTCTGACATGCCATCATCATCGTAGGTTCTGAAACTCAAGATTGGTTTTTAGTGGTTCTCCAAGTTATCCTGTAACCTGCATACCTTTGTACAGACTTTGGTTTTCCAAGCATGGTCCCCCAGGGGGGCAATGCTTGAAAATGGTAGAACTGGCTGGAGGGATGGTGGTTTTAAGTGGGGGAGACTGCAATGCCCACTGAATATTCTGGTGACTTTAATGCACGTCCTGACAGGACGTGCATTACCTAGAATCAAGCACTCTTCAAAATTAAACTGAAAGGAAAGTATAATTATCAATTGAGTAGTTTAGAAAGGAGAGATTAATGGATTCATATCTGTGGGATATCGCAGCCCACAGCATGAGGAAAGAGAGACATACTTAACTAGACAGAGAGAAAAATCATTAAACATTTCTTTCATCTCAGGCTTTCCTGGTGTATGCTGCTGGTGAATTCTTCTCAGGATTTGCACTGGATCAGGAAATCTTTTACTGGTAGCAGAATACCTGACCCTGTGGAAATCCCAAGAAGAATTCACCATTTCTTGCATCTTCGTTTCTAAGTACGTACATAATAAATTATCTTCTGTGGTTCAGCTTTCCATTTTCTTTTTATTTGATTGTGGGTATGGTAGTTTTTGCCAATTTTTGAATTTTCCACTTCTCTACTAAAGCATATGTACTCTCCTAAATGTTTATTCCACTGTCGTTTCCTGTTAATATTGTGATATTAATATTTTATCACATAGAACTTTAAAGAATTTTATTTTCCTTAATGAAGGAAAAGTTAACTGTGGCTAACACACAATTCCAACACCATCCACATCGAAACATGTGGAAAACATCAGGAGACCAAAGAAGATTCCAAATAGATTATTTTTTAGTCAAAGAAAGAGTGAAACCAACTAAATTACTAACTGTACTAGTATAACTTCTTCAGTTAGAAGTTATACTAGTACAGATGTATACAGTGATGACAACATGGTTATTGGGATATGTGTGCTCAAGTTTAAGAAACTGAAGAAAAAAGGGATTAGGAAATGGAACGTAAAACAAAGAATGAAATGGTAATTGATGAGTTTATAAACTGTGATGAGCATATAAAACTGTGAAGAAATTATTTGGGACGCACAAAGTTAGAGGTAGCACTATCGAAGGAGAAGATGGAAGAATTCCCTATGAAGACAGGTGGAAGCAATACCTAGAAACGCTATATGAATACAAGCATGATATGGCTGAAGATCTTGAAACAGTGGACAAGAGTGATGTAGGTGATTGATTACATCGTGAGAGATGAATTCGACATAGCACTGAAAAAACTCATGGAACTCAGTACCTGCAGAACTAATCAAAGCCACTTGAGTTTGCTTAAAGGATGCTTTATACAAAATGGTATGTGATGTCTACGAAACTGGCATAGTGCCCTTGGATTTTAAGAAATGAATTAAGGTGCCTCTGCCGAAAAAATGCTCGGCTAAAAAGTGTGATTAATATCGGATGCTTAGTTTAGTGTCACAAGCATCCAAAATACTTACAAACCTTCGAAGAGCAGAAAGCAAGATAGAAATGGTGCTGACAGAAGAACAGTTCAGGTTCAGAAAGGGAAAAGGAATGAGAGAAGCCAATCTCTCTCTGAGCTGATCCGTAGCTGTTTTGGAAAAATGACTACGGATTGACTAAGTCACTGAGAAGACATATTGCCTTCTTAGATATTGGTCAACTGGATGCAGCTATTAAGAGCCTTTTAAGGAAGTGGGAATAAAGCATAAGGATTGAAGAGTTATCTGGAGTCTGTACAAAGAAGAGAAGGTGGTGGTATGCTGCCGGGATCATGAGGAGGGGGCAAACGTAAGATGGAGTGAGGCAATGGTCCTCATGACCTGTCCTCTACCACTGCTATGTGCAAAGAGACCTCTATAAAGTGAGAGACAAGCTGAGCTGCATAAGGGGGACACGGACAAGATTGACACAATATGATTTGCTGATGACATTGCGGTACTAGCTGTGAGTGAGGAAGAACTAAAGGAGGCACTGGAAAATATGGATGAATTACCTCTATAACAGGAAAATAAACCACTCCAAAAAACAAAGTAATGGTGGTGAGCAGACAGGGAACTAGGACCCATGTCACACTTGGGGGAATACCACTGGAAACAAGAACCAGTTCACATACCTGGGAAGTATGATCACCACAGGTGGATGTGGCAAGACAGGCCTCATGGCCAGAAAACACCAGGCCAAGATGGCGTTTAATAAGAAAGAAAAGGTCTTCATGTCAGTCTGCAAATACGAAAAATACTCATTAAGGCTTTTGTTTGGAGTGTGGATCTATATGGTTGCAAGTCATGGATGATAGCGGGGGAAGGGGAAAAACAAGTAGCAGAATTTGAAATGTGAACTTTCCGGGGGATGTTGGGTAGAATGAGTGTTTATTGAAGATGTCGGATAGAAGAGAAGCCGAGTCTGGTGATTGGGAATCTTCTCCGACAGCCAGGACTGGTCACAACATTGCAGAAGAGCACAGCTGTGGTGTAGAGAGCAAGACCAAGGCTGGAATACATCGAATAGTTGGTGAAAGACTCGGACTGCCCAATGTACATAATTGATGAGTGAATGATCTTAATGACAACATCCCCAGTTTGTCGTTACCATTATCTTATTCATTTTGCTCCATCCACTGTCTGAGGCATTGTTTTAGGGGATTTTCAGCAAAGAGATTTTTCTTATATATTTCCACTATCATAACCACCATCCTGACTTGGAGACAGTGATGTCTATTAGTGAATTAAATACACTCGAAAACTGCCTCATGTGGGGTTATTTCCAGTTAAAATTTAAATATTACCATAAAATATAATGATGTTGAAAAACATTAGCTTGATTTTCTATACATTAGATGAACCTAAGACTACAATTAAAGGAATATTTGACAGTAGCAGAGGCTTCTTTCTATGAATAAAAGAGTAAAAATTTTGCAAATATATTCTTCACAAGAAGATTTGTCTTGTAAACAACTAATGATTTCAGTTTTCACTTGATAGAAATACATATCTAACATCCATATCAGACAAAGAATGATGTACTTTTCCACAGATTTTATTTCCAGGTCAAACCAGGCATTTTAACATGATACGAGCCTGATGATGAGAGCTGATCGTACCTGATGATGTTTTGCCATTTTGACACACAAATCACCTAGTGAAGTACCAAAAATCGAATTGTGGAAAAGTATTATTATTTTTCGACTATTGGGAAGATTTTCTCACTTCACTCAACCAGTGAAGGTAGGGTGATGATATTCATTCGGCATTATTATCATGAAAATTAAAGAAATGCATGGATCAGTAAGAGTTGCTCAAAATAAGTTAGAATTTTTTTCCAAGTTTATATATTTGTCATAATAAAAACATAGCCGCATAGTTATATACAAAATAAATTCATATTTACAAAGTCCAAATATAAACCACTTGCAGAGATGGAAGACACACACATTGTATTTACCATAGTAAAAAGTTATAACAAGTCGTTACACTCCTCAGTTGTAAAGAAACATCTCAGATTTTGACCGCAACATTCTTTGTCAGTCATCCTTTCCTTTCAAAGAAACAACTCTGACACATTTGGTCAATAAAACGATTAGTGTACAAGTTATTTTTGTAATAATTTATGTACATAATAAAAGAGCTAATAAAGCACTTTTTCAGGCTCTCCTCATTTCATCTCCTCCACATATGTTGCTGGAAATATGCCAATTGTTCCATTCAACTCTCCCAACCACCAACCATCTGCCTGCTTATCATGGATGTTGATGACATCGCCTAGAAATAGGGAAAGACAATTGTCTTGTTCATTCATTTCATTATAACGTAAAACTTGGTGTTGAAAAAAAGAGCAAAGGAGTTCTCGATACTATCATGTGCAAGTTTTGTAACACAGATATAGGTATATACAGACATAGATATGTAAATACACACATGCTCACATTATAGAGGATGAGATGCCCCTGAATATAGAGCACAAACTATTCTTGGTCTGTAAAACGTAGAATACTCCAAGGCACTAAGCCCGGATGGAATCCCAATCATGGCTCTTAAGACTGTTATAGGCACCAAAACCTGAAACACTACTAAATGCCTTTATAGTTTTCCTCAGAGAAGAGACCTTCCCAACCAAATGCAAGGAACAGTGACTGGTTCTGACCCCCAAACGAGAAGAAACCTGGTAGACCCTCATCATACCGAGTGATCTGAAACCTGAACACAGCATGCAAAGTATCGGAGAGATTAGGTGTGGCGAAATTAACTAACGAAAGAAACTAGAGAAATTCGCAGAAGTAACCAATGGCTGAATGACAGTTTGGATTCCGTAAGGTCAGATTTACAATTGATGCCATGGAGAACGCAGTTGACATAGCTCAAAGAGGAATCAAGGGGAAAAGATGGCTAGGAGGATCAAAGAAATACTACATCATTGTGACGTTGGATGTGAATAATGTATTCAACTTGGTGTGATGGAGCAGTAACCAATGGGTTCTAAGAATCTAGGTCATCCCTTTTAAAGGCAGAATCCTTATATACGATACAGACAGAGGAGAGAGGAGGTATAACAATCCAGCTGGGGTCCCACAGGGTTTGGTTCTTGGACCGTTCTTGTGGAATGTAATGTATGACGGAGTTCTTCGGGTAACAGTGGCAATAGGAGCTACGATCTTCAGCTTTGCCAATGACCTAGCGGTGGAGGCTTAGGTAAAGCTTCCGGAGGAAGCGAAGCTGGATGCTAAATAGGCCATCAAAGCATTCCCTCCCTGTCTGTCATCAATGGATCTGCATCTGACCGATCAAAAGACAGAAGCAGTACTGGTGACCAGCAGAAAAGAAAAGGGAGATTATGACTCTAACAGTTGTTGATTCAGAAATCACCTCACCATCAATTCGATATCTTGGTGTACACTTTGATTTGAGCATCTGCATCATGCCAGTAAGAAGGCAACACTAGTGGCTGGAGCCCTATCCAGTGTCGAATATATGCAACCCACAAAAAACACATCACAGGCCCTTAACGGGGTCATGAGCTGGCTATATGGTGTGACAATTTGGAGAAAAGAAATGAAAGTGCAGTACAAAACCGGAGGTGTGACCACTGTGCACCACAGGTCTCTGCTCCTCGCTGCTCAACAAGGGTCAATGGCCTCAACACCTCATTAGGGATAAGAAAGTGAATCTCTAGAGACCATGCTAAAGTCAACCACTACTTCACTCAGATGTTAAGTGGTAATGTCTGTTTCAGGGGCTACAAGCATCGACTCTGGATATAGAGGGGGTTTGTATGAATAGACATTACTATTACTGTCAATTTAACATTAACTATTACTTATTACCATTTTGAGCATTTTTAGGAAACTATATTGGATGATTACAAGATCTGAGGATTTTTTAGTTCATTATTTTCATCTCTTTCTTAGTTTCATTTATTGTTGTTTTGACATTCCATAGCACATAGCAAATGAAACCTATGAGCTACAACTGTATAAATAGTTCAGTCTTAAAATGGACATGTGAATTTATGAAATGATATGCCTGAAAGTTGTAATAGAGGTGAGTGAGTTTGGTTTATAATGCTTTTTGTCAGCGCTCGTTATAGTGGACTTTTACTATAATAAAGTATTGGGGTTTTAACCAAAGGCACTCCAATAACTCCTACTTTTTACTTTCACTCCAGGATATTGCGTGACTAAAAATCTGCATCACATTTCGACATTCAGCCAACTCATTTACTGCTCTGATACCTTTCATAAATGAATAGAGGAGAAAGGATGGTATTTTTTATGAATGAGAAAATAACTCGAAGGGTGAAATCCTAACTATTTTGATTTGGCTAAGCAGAAAGCATGCCAATGTGAGAACAAACATTAAATCGCTAAGAATTCACTTGGAACTGCCTCGATATGTTTGTCCCGCAAATCTCACATTCCCATCTCTAACAATGGCATTTTCGAGAAGTGAAATCTGATAACTACTCTCAGCTGGACTCGACAAGGTTGAGGAGCGACCAAGCTTATGTTTAGAGTCAAGTAAGCCCATGCCGCTGAAAACTAATTCCCCTCCCCTACTTCTGATAATAGTGTGCCAAGTTGGGGAATTCCATATGCAGTGAGCAGTCTATAATATTCTTTAGTCAATGATATTACCTATATTAATTATCGAAGTTAAATTAAAAACTATTGTAGGAGGTAGTAGGTTCTTGCCAAGAGTTTTGAGTTTCAATAACGAGTTTCCATGAACATACTATCAGTAAAATGTAGACATCCTTATTTTTATTCTGATGTAAACACCAAAGGCTAATCCTGGGGTAATGACTCAGAAATCAAACTGACCTTCAGGTTAAAAAATGGGTTTTCTTTGTACCTTTTGCAAAGTAAGATAGTTTATGCATTCCAAATATCTCTCACCTGGCCTTAGCTTCAATTCATCATAAAGGTTTGGAGCATAATCATAGAGGGCCCTGCATCTGCCTACAGAAGGAGCTGGAGTGTCTCCATTTTCAGAAATGACTGGATATGCAATACTACTCTGGTACTCTTTATCACTTCCTTGGCTGGAGAACTCATCTGAAATGTAGCAATAAAATGTTATCAAGTCATTCGTATTGATTTAAATAGAAACTCTTCATCATGAATTTAAATGCAGTAAGTTAAAGATAAACAATAATTTGATGTGAGAAAATAAATTCAAGTTTGCAAACAATAAATGTAATGTTTCTTTATTTTGTATACTTTTTATTTGTTCAACCTGGTTTCATAAAAAATATCACATCTTAGGTTAATAAAATTAGTTTTTGGATTTTGCAGGTTTTAATTACACTCCGGTAAGGAAATCATATGCCTTCCAGACTAAGAATAAGATTATTTTGGCATCATCCTGGAATTAAGTAGTAGATTTGTTAATAGGGTGTATCAATTGCTATGGCCATTTAGCAACTCTTAAAATCATACAAATACCCATCTGAACAAACAACACCCACACCGAATGTGGGACTTGAACCCCTAAACTTTGGGTTAACCAGTGAGTATGCTAACCTGGCCAGTTCCAGGAATTAATTACACGTTTAAATCTTACAAGGGTAGTAAACAACACAGTATGGCCCTCTCGAAAAATGATATATTATAGTCATATTTTTACAGAATGGATTTTGAATATTTGGATCCCTGAATACAATGAGCAAGTCATGCATCGGTGCATTTTAAAATATTATTGAGTATCAGACCCGGTGTGAAACCAGAGAGAGTTTCACTCAAATGATTCACTGGAAAAACAAGATCATACACTGAAGTTTCAGTCAACCACTGGACAGAGGGAAAAGGGAACAGATTCCAATCGGTTCTCATTGGCTGAAATATTATTTGGAACTACATTGTTTCCTACTATTACATCTTTGATCATCAAATTATCAACATTTTGATAGTTGTTGGAAGACATCATGCATGATAATTTTATATAATTTGTTTAATTACCAAAATCACTGTCCGGCTGAACTGAGTTTCCATCAGCCTTTCCTCTGTCTGTCCAATCAGGTGAGTCTCCAGCAGAGAGCTGCTCCAGGGGAGCACCGCCTTGCTGCCACACCCAAGGGGGAACCTGAGACAGGATGATGATGACAAAACGTGGGATTGATACCTTTATTTTTCTGTGTAATCTCATTTTTCATGCATGAAAAATATTCCCATCTATTACCTTGAGGACACTCTGTTGCAGTCCTTGTCTATCTCTTGTAACAGTGATGTGGGGGGCCAAAGGATGCGGTGCTCTCTGCCTTCCATCCAGTTCGGCAAGGGCACTTTGCACTTTATATCGTGCTGCTTCTAGATAGGTCAGCATTGAACACATCTGTGGAGGAAAAAATATCATTTCTGTTGAAACGCTTACAGTGATTAATGGACATATATATATATATATATATAAATTCCAGAAATAAAGAGTATCATTCAGCAGGCTTGGAGAGTGGAAATACAAATACAGTAAAAACCTGTTTAAGGTGGAATTGCAGGGGACATGATATATCTCTGGCTTACGAAGGTTTTTCTTTTTAGACAAGTTAAAATAATGGACACGGAATTATTTTTTAATATATTTTTAGTAGAATATGGTCATTTTATAAGTAGTCCTCAAGGGAATTAAAAGCAATACAATGAAGCATACTTTGAACTTTAGAAAAAAGCAAGGAAGATTTTTAGGTGTAAGCAACCTGTGACGTGGAAGAAGAGAGACCCAGCATTCTCCACATCACCCTATTAGGCCAACTGAACCCATTGAAACTTATACCTCTTCCAGTCCAGATTCCAGTCAAAAGAGCAGGGTTTTAAACTCCAGTGAAAAGATTCAAGCTGAATCACTTGAGCACCCAGTGAATTTCCGGCTGTGCTTCCAACAATGGGAAAATTACTGGATTGTAAAGAAGCCAACTATGATTACTACTTTAAAGGTGAAAGTAGTGTTTAGGATTTGAAGAAATGTGTCTGATTTTTTAATGAAGAATTCCAGGTAACACCTTGTGTCTGTGTATAGACTGCTTTATGGCTACAGAAGCTACTTTAGTTTTTCCCTTTGAAAACTTCATTTAAAGCACAAGAGAACTGGAGACCCATTTTCAGGTACATCAGAAAATACAACAATCTCAGAAAGTTTCCAGTGGAGGAGATGCTGGTGAAACTCATATTAGGCAATTCTTTCATTAATGGACTATGAAAGCTCCATCAAAGGCAGCTCCAACTTAAAACTCATTATCGTGTATATAAAAATTTAACTCTTCCAAGTGGATTAAACTGTGAATTTTAAAATCAAATATTTCTTACATGATGCAACTTCTCTGTGACATTTTGTTGAGAGTCCTGGGTGCCAAAGGTGGGCGTTTGCTGTAGTGCCCTGGCAAGGTTCTCCACTCCTTGCTTTCCCCTCCTTTCTCTTTCCACGTCACTCCTAATAAGCTGCAGTAATTTTATCAAATTCTGAAAAACATAATGCGATACATCATTGCCACATTTTCATCATATTGAAAATCTGAATACAAACACACTTAATAAATTCAATCATTTCAGGCATAATTTATGGAATTAACTCATTTAATTATTGATTAGAAATACAATTCTTTGGTATCTCCAGTGGAATCCAAAAAGTAATATCAAATTTAATTCCTTGATATGTTGCTTATGGATGACAAGGATTCTCATCTTTCAACCTCATGAATTATGGATAGGTAAAAAGAATGTCTGTTGAGACTCATCAACCTACAATATCTATTATTAAAGATTCTTTTTATGATACCTTTCTTTATTAAGTTCCATATACAAGTAAATGAACATTCATTCTGTATTTTTATGAAGTAATTTTCTTTTTTTTATTTCTCTTCTTAATATGGCATTATGGGAACTTGAAAACAATTTTTCAATTCTACAGTTTTTTTTTACTTTTTATGACCTAGGTTTGATGTCATTATCAGGTATATATACTCATTCAAACATTTTTAACTGCAAAATGGTGAAATCACAACACAAATTAGAGTAATACGAATATGGAAAGGAATAGGAACACACAAGAGGATGAACACAAAATGTGATAAGGAAGATGGATATCCACCAATTCACATGAGAAAAAAGTTTTGTCCTCAGCCGGGCTTGAACCCAGGGCTCCCAATTGCCTGTCTAGCACACTAACCAATTACACCACCAAGAACTCCTTCCTCACACATGAGTTTGTGGGCTTTATATATTCAGCCTATCACCATAACGGCTTTAGCTGCCAAGAGTTGGCATTCTGGTGCTGAGATCCATACCACTATCGAAGGAAAGACAAACTTAAGGGCAGAGAGGAAAGGAAAATTGTGAACAGACATACGATTTGAAAGAGGAATAGTGCATTTTGAGACATGCATAGCCGAAGTAGGGAATGGCGATATAGCCATATACCATATGACCATAATGCCCATATGGCCATATACTCTTTCATACAGAAATAACCAATAAATGGCGAAAATACAAGACAGAAATAATAGGAAATGAGGAAAGTGATAGGAGCACCTTTAAGGGTGAACACAATATGTGGTAAGAAACTATGGAAACCCAGAAATTCACATGAGAAAAACTTTTTTTTTCATATTTTGTGTCTGTCCTTTTATATGTTCCTATCCCTTTCCTTATTTCCTATTATTTGTGTGTTGTATTTTCGCCATTTAGCAGTTATTTCTGTATGAATGAGTATATATATGTATATGGGGGGTAGAATGTATACAAAGAGTCATTGAAAAATTTGCCCGGATGGGAAATTGTCCTTTTGGTAAAAAACTTTTCGATGAAACTGGTTGTGATTTATAAAAAAATTTTCTGTGAAGCCGACAAAGTTTTATTTCCTCTATTCTTAATGTGGTTTCACCAAGTTGAGCTGAAGTCTATTGATCAAACTTTATCTTATTGGTAAGTTCAATTGTTCTCTTCTTTTCAGATAAAAAAATTACATGCTATAAGCAGCTACATGCTACTGTTAGACCTGCATTGTGTCTGTGACAACACAAATGGAGGTAATGAAGTTATTTTCACTTTGTGTCACCATGTGAAATATATATTGAACCTGGCCATATAACTGAACATATAATATAATAATTTTAACTGATTTAACCATAATTTCACCCTAAGAATATTAGTAAATCATCATATTCATTAAATTCAGTCATTTCAAGCATTTCAAGCCCAATTGGAGTTGTCTAAAGTGAACAAGTGATTACCTGTCTCCTCCTTTCTCTGTTCATGGCTAGAGTAATGTGTTCAGAGTAAAAGTCAGGGAGCAGCTGTTCTGGAATGGGCTGTCCGGATCCTCGGATAGCTGCTACAGCACCCATATCCCGTGACACATCACATCCCCGCAGAATGGGCTCTGTCAGCCTGTCAGAACTCTGATACAAAAAATGAATTTCATGATTATGTCATGGTATTTTTCTTATTAGGATATTTAAGTAAGATAAATAACAGAAGTTTTGAAGAAATAACAGAACATTTGGATGACGATTCAAAGTTAGTAATAAAATTTATCACATTTAACATTTGACAGCATGGTGACCCAGTGAAAAGGGAGCTTGGCATGGCATCTCCAGCTGAAATTTAACCTGAGCTATTCTGAGATATTCTTGGGAGAACAAAGGTGGCATTGGAAAGATAATTAGCCCCTTACCATGCTGTGTGAATTTCAAATAGGTACCAGAGACCAGAGTAATAGTCAAGTCGAATGCTGGGTTGAAAACTGCCATTATTTAAAATTTAAATTAGAGTGTCGTGAGGCTGTAACTTGAAGTGCTGAGCTCACTGATTATTTAATTTTTTTAAAGAATCAATTCTCTCAACTCATTTTCTCCTCCTCATCAAATCATATGAAAGAAGTATTCTTAGGCTTCCAGGTGGGTGAGGATATTTGAAGCCAAATACTGCCTGACCCAGCTGTAAACCCAGATATAAGCTCTTCGCTACCTGAAAACTAACAAGCAATCTGGACAATGCACTGTTCACTTTTGAGTTAAATTCATCATCATAATTCTGTGATAAGAAAAAGATCCATTAAGAAAGGAAACTGTTTTCAACTAAAGAGTTTTATCATCCTAGGATTAAATCCTTGATAAATATTGCATACTGACGTCTAACATGTATATACCTGAACTCTTTTGGGACCAACTTCTTGAATGTGAGAAAGATATCTGGTTGCTAACTCCTTGAGATTTTGTAGCCTCTCTTCCTCGAGTGACTGAAAACACTGGCTGCCTTTGGTCACGGCAGTCTCCCACTCCAACCTGTAAATAATGTGATACTGATGCATTATTCTTCATCACATACATTTTGCATTCATACCTTTTACAATGGTGAGGGTAGTATATAATAGTGTACCCTTCTCCATGGAAGCAAAACTAGAATAAACCAGGACAAGAATCAGTGCTGGCTGAATGTGGTCACTTGAAGGATTTTATGGTACAAAAATTGGAGTGAAAATGAGTGCAGTAGAAGCTAAAGTAAGGATAGAACAGTATGGAAATATTTAGTAAAAGAGAATTAACTGCATCACTCCAACTAAAACATGCTTGATTTTGACTTTGCCAGTTCCAAAACAGAATGGTGAGTATTGTTTGAATTTGAATAGGTATACCAATTTTATAACACTATTTTTAATGCTTTTTCAAGACCTGATGGAAATGACACAAGTACAGATTCACAAGGCTCCTCTGCATAGCAAACCTTTTGAAGTTACTCAAAGAAAAAACTGAGAATATTTCCAAATTTGGCTTTTGGATGTTTCAGAAATTTGTTGTTCTTGTTGTTACAGCAAATTTTAAAATCTAATAGTCTAATATTTAAAAAATCCAATTATAAGAAATGTGTTATAGCGAGAGCATTGTTGCCTGGGATGTACCAGAGTTTCTCCATGTGCTTATGAATTTGTGTCATCAATTTTGTACAGCTGAGAGTTCAGTTTCAAAATACTTTTATACTGTTACATACATACACTTTGAACACTTAAAAAGACCATGAATAACAATGAGATTGCTTAAGACAAAAAGAGGCTAAGGAACCCACCTTGCTCTTTCTGCACGTATACTGAATGTGTAATATTCTACATCAGCTTTCCTCACAGCTTCCTCAGCTTTCCTTCTTTTAGATTCCAGCTGTAATATTAAAATTATTTACTGATTAAGATACATTAGCTATGAATAGTACTACAAAAATGTCTAAATTTATTTGACAATTTTCCAAGGAAAAAAAATTAATTGAGTTTATACTGCCCTGCCAGTATTGGAAACAATGATCATAAGAATATCTATACATACTTTCAGATAAAATAAACCTGTACAGTTGGACAATTTCTGGTGATTTTACTTACAATTAGTTATAAATTTTGGAGAAATGCAGCAAAACACATAAACATTAATGAGTAGGTACCTAATTACTTAGATATAAAAACTATGGTCATCATGTACAATGTTGATGCTGCCATAATTTTCTATTTAAATTAATAAGATACTGGCCTTGGTAATGATAATGATGATGACAAATTCAAAACGATACAACACATAACATTTTACTGCATAAAAAGTGAAAGTTATTAAAGAAACATGTATAGCTGGAAGTCAGATTTATGGAGAAGACAAATTGACAAAGTTAAGGTTTTAAGAGAAGTAAAGGATAATTTAATAAGAGGATATAGACCTTCTAAATGTAAATGGCGATCATGAAGTTGTTATGTATGAGTTAGTAATCAAGGAAAAGAGAGTAAATAAGTCTACAAGTATTAAGAAACAGCATTTGGAGAGAGAAAAACAAGTAAAATGAAAATAATAAAAAAAACTGAGAATAAACTGAAGTAAGTAGAAAATTAACTGCAATGACGGTTATGTTTACATTATTAAGTTTGTTTAGAACAGAAATAAGGAAAGAATATAAATAATAAAATAGAATGGATTCAAAATGGAAGAAGAATAAAGACTGCTATACATATAAAAGTATCACTGCTGTATGGATAGAATATAGTGAAAGTGTAGTATGTATGAAGTGAGAAGTTTAAAAAGAGAAAACTTATATGAGAGGAGAATAATTTAAGAGAAAAATAAGATTCCATAATTACAGACATCAGGAAACTTGGATACAGCGATAAAGAACGGGGTATTAAAAAGTGTTGGATGAATGCAGAGATACAGAACAATTAACATTGGAAAACATGAGCATGTCCCTCTGCAGCAGCACCAATTGTACCACCACCTGCTGCCATGTGGGAGGATTCATCAGACAGTGGGGTGGTTCACGAGCATCAGTGATGACAACTGAAACAAAAAAATGAATCACCTTTGCCAGCTCCTTTTCTGAAAGGTGGTGCTGGTTGTTGTGGTGGTTGACTGAGCCATTGGCATTGTTGCTCCCCAGGGGAGACTTGTCCACACCGGTAGATGATGCCGATGAAGCTCTAGACGCTCGCCCCAATCGAGCCTCCACTAGCAGAGATGCATCCTGAAAAGTGCAACAGGGATCCGCTGCAGTGAGCATTCAGGGGATAAGGGGGAACCATGCATGCTGGGTATTTGACGCAAGAATGGGGGGGTACATGACTGCAGTAGAAAAGGTAAAAGCAGTCGAAGTCACCTATCCTGGAACCTATGTAACCCTTGCAACAACTTTGAACAGCTCTATGGTTGGGATGAAGAAAGAAGATTTTGTTGATTCAAAATGGTCTGAAACATAGCAAGGATTAATGGTTAATCCCAGAAAATTACGTATGGATCCTTCCGATTCAATTCTATGCCTGAATTGAGACTTATATACTGAAGTTTTTAAATAGTATATTATTAAAGATTCATTTCTTCCGGGATTGCTTCCGCATCTGTCCATGTTGTGGGAACAACGGTTTCATGAAAGTTACAGCTAGCATCTTCAGGTCAAAAGCTTTGGATCGGAAGATTCTAGCTGCGATGTTGGCGAATCTGTTGTCCCCACTAACATGGACAGGTGCGGAAGCAACCCCAGAAGAAATGAATCTTCAAAGCCTGGACACTGTGGAAGCATCAACAAAGAGTAGATTATTGATTACATCAAATCAATTTGGTTCGGAATGATAATCTATAATAAAAATGGTTACTGCAGCAATATTTTTGTCTCTGGTATGTATGATTCGGCCTAAGGTGATAACCTGCTGATTTTAATGCTTCATATCTTGATACTTCATGGAGTCCATCAGATCAGATCTGATTTTCCATTTAATAGTGCAATTAGGGAATTAGTTAAGACTTCAGTCATACAATTACACGTTAAATCACTGCAACTTTGTGAATGTCAATGTGTGTGACATTGAAATTGGAGATTAGAGATTGTTGGTGTGTGAATTTCCTCACAATCGCAAAGGGAGTCATGGTGACACGTGTATGTGTGTGAGATGCGCATTCACCTGCAGTCGCTCATTTTCACGGGCGCAAAGAAAGCTGTGCTTCTTTGTCTTCGCTTCAGCCGTGCGCCACTCGGCAAGGCTCTTCCCAGCCTTCTCCACGACTGCTTCCACTTGTTTTCTCGTTCGATGGTGTGACTCGAGAAGGGTTCGCAATGGCTTTGAGACTTCCTCACTCAGGGCCACGCTCAGTGCCCTGCAACCAGATGCAGCATACAATGAAGAGAATAAATCCACCCAAGCATGCACCATGTACTTACAGAATCACGGTATTATGACAAACATAAAATCATTAATGGATACCAAAAAGAGAGAAAATCTATTTCTACCATGCTACTGTTTACTGGTTCTTTCAATTATTATTTTTTATTTGTAATGTGGGCATTAACCTGCAGGTTCATCATTTACTAAACAAAATACATTAGAGTGGTTGTATTCTATTTACTAGTAACCCATTTTATACTATAAAAATAAGCAGCCAGACAAAGTAGATTGACAAGTAACTAGTTCACCCAAAGTTCACCAGACTCAAAGGAGCATCAATATTAGGGTGCCTTCCTTGAGAAACAATTTTCTATTTGTCAATCACTACCATAGAACTTGCTACGGTCATGGGGCCCATATAGAACAAATCATAAGAAATTACAACTATCGTACCAATGATCTGGATATTTTTATCTGTTCCCCTTCAGCAATTTAAGAATATTAATTTTTGTTGCACTAATGATTGTGAAATGTGCGTCAAATCATAATAATGTGTTTATCTGTTGAATGATTTATTTTGTGGTATTTCTAGTGCCTATATTGTTCAAATATGTTGCATTTCTAGTCTCGTGTAACCTTTCATTGTAGCCTTATTATGTTCCTTTTATTCTAGCCTTGTGTTATCTAAACTATTTTTTTTTAAATATATATTTTGTATTTCTTTATAGTAGTAGCATTTATTATATAACAAATTGTCTTGTATTTTATTAAATATTTTTCAGTACCTATGTATGGGTATTGCTTGTCAATTAAAAAATTAAAAACATGATAGCAAGAGTATGCATATAAACTGAAATGAAAGAATGTAATATTTATACTTAAAAATCTTACTGAAGCCTATCATATAAAAATTTCTTGGATGTTCAATCTATAAATTACAAAGCTATAATAGCACCAGGTCAAATTTTTGGTCAAAATTTTATGAGACAACAAATTATTTCAAATTCAAAGGAACAATTGTGAAATCTTAGACATTTTAATTTTTGCAGTATTGGCAGATTTACTGAAAAACCAAATTTTAAATTAAAATCCACACAGAAATACAAACATAAGATGTATAATAAGCATGCAATAAACAACTGATTTGAAGTGCATGATAGTGCAATGCAATGATAGCAAGAGTATGGAATATAAAATAGATAAATTGTGAACTATCAGCATGAATACTGAAGTGAAACCTAGTCAGCCCTTGTATAATGAAGATTATTTTTATCCTAAAGTCATCTATTCATAAAAATACACTGCAGTGATCTTTTAAAGTGTATGAGACCAGACCTGTGAATTTCACTTTCTGCTTCCATTTCTGCACCCACCAACTGCCAAGCATGGCTGACAGATCCCAGGGCTTCCTTTGAAGCTTTGACCAACTTCCCTGACAGTTTGCTGAGACTCTTTGCGTACTGCGCTTCCGCTTCGGACCTAGAAAATATAACATTTTGTTATTAATAATCAGTTTTATTAATTACTGGATCACATGATAGCAACAGTGAAAGCTATATAATTCTATAGCTCTGACACTTGGTTATGTAGATAGTTAAGAACAATCACAGACAACATTTTAGGAATTCATTACAAGCTTGAAAGTTTAAGATTATTAATAGATATTACTAGGCTCTATATCAGTCCATAAAATTTTGCTTCATGTAGATGACTTTACAAAATTTCCATTCCTAAAGTTGATGACTTTGCTATGATGACTGTTTTGCTTTACATATTACTTGTGTTTGTAAAAACAGCTTTTTGTAACAAAAAATGCACTGGGAAAACAAAATGGACTGCAGATACATTTCAAGACAGGGGTTACCAAATGATGGAGGGTCATGTGACCGCCGCCCAGGAACTAAGGAAAGGGTTAGGCGCCCAGCAGGGTTGGGCACAAACGGGAATAAAAAGATAACTACGATGTTTTGCATTTGGCTAAGGCACGGCAACCAAAAAAGATGTCGTTCGTAATGAGGGGATGATATTTAAACGACCGAAAAAGATGTAACTTTTAGAGAAAGCGTTAGTGGAGAAACCGGCTCGGCGGGAAAACGGGGAAACAAACCAGAAAAAAAGGGGGCGTGGTGAAAAACCCTCAAGAGGGAGATCGCGGGAAGACGGCATCTCGTGGTTGTACACTCGATGACCTGAGGATCCAGTTCACTCCAAGAGGGCAGCAGTGTGGCGCACGAGAGAGAGAGGAGGGGGGGGGGGATGGAGGAAGATGACCGCTTGCCGGGGGAGAGGGGGGGGTTGAAATCGCAGATGACCGGCGAAACCGAGTAGGGCGGGATACCTCTC